>JBBPDC010062851.1:0-10958 GCA_037974485.1 Hemigrammopetersius urotaenia
AGGTGTGTAGATGTATGCTGGTGTGTGTGAAGGTGTGTAGATGTATGATGGTGTGTGTGAAGGTGTGTAGATGTATGCTGGTGTGTGTGAAGGTGTGTAGATGTGTGCTGGTGTGTGTGAAGGTGTGTAGATGCATGATGATGACCACGATGCAAATGAGTACAGAAGAACAAATCATCAGCCTGTGCTGGAGCAAGATTCTCTGGTGCTTTCAATGTGTGTAGAGAAAAATTCAACGGAGAGGCGGTGTTCTGGTGTCCCACGTAGCAGTGTTTCTTCTATTCTCCTCCATGCTGTTTTAATTCTCCTCCATTTTGTTAATAAATCTGTCATTTCATGCTGCATTTTCATTGGCTAATCAGTAGATGTAGGTTGTAGCAGCACATACTGAGATTCTGTCCTAAATTTCTTACTAATCACAGGCTGTCTTTGAACCTCTTTCACAATAAGATGTAGGACCACCACTTAGGAGCCATGCCATAAGAAATCATCGTAATTGCTTCACGATTGTCATTATTTCATACATACAAATCATACAGTGTATACCAGGTATAAGGCAGCTATTGTCCATATCTTTTATTCGAAGCCTGTCCACTTCATTACTCTTGGACCTTGCTGTTCAGCACTTTGGTCGTCTGCTGTTATTTTAAATGTGCTTTATAAATGAACTTGTTTCCCCCTGGTACTGTTTTCTATTGAAGACTAGAGAAAGATAGGAAAAGGTGGAGCTCTTTGCTGTTCTAATACTTTATTTTTCTCTGTGTTCTTCAGGATTACAGCGCAGATGAGCAGAATATGATGGAAGAAGCCATTCAGCGCTCCCTCATGGACAACTGAAGCGGATAACACACTGTACGAAGCCATATCTGGGGTGAATATATGGGGGAGTACACTGAATATTGAGCATAATATCTGTTATATGTCATCTTATTTTTTCCATACCTTATGGTTTGATAAATGCCGTAAATCTATATATCTTATTTCGTATATATTATTTTTTGAAAAATTAAGTAATAATATCAAGTTAAATGGCTTTAGTAAATTTTTACTTGAATTAAAACAATCTGCCCTGTGCAATAACAACTTTAGTACATATTATTACTTAAAATAGATATCAATAATGTATATTAATTACGATATTGACTAGCTTGTAGAATTTAATCAAAGATGTTGGCTTCACTCTTGAAAGTGATCCGTCTGTTCCACAAAATATTTTTCTCGATATTATTACATTTTCATGAACGAGTGTAAAATAAGTAGTTAAAACAGTCGTACATGATGTCATGATTAAGGTTAAGAGAACCTCAAGAGATCTAACAACCTGATGTGTTTAGCCCAGATATTTATCGAACATTAATAGTGAGGTTCAGGGCTGTTCAGAAGTGCTTTGCCTAATAATATGCCTTAATATATTTAACCAAAGCAGTGTGTGTGTGTGTGTGTGTGTGTGAAATAATACATCACTTACAGATCTTCTGGCAATAAATAGATATATAGAGGAGAAAGGTGAAGTCAATCGTTCTGCCTGCAAATGCCTCAACAGCTATATACTGCTCCAAAAAATAAAGGGAACACTTAAACAACACAATGTAACTTCAAGTCAGTCACACGTCTGTCACATTGTGTTGTTTAAGTGTTCCCTTTATTTTTTGGAGCAGTACATATATATATAACATTTCTATCCCATGTACTCCTACCTTTGTGACCGTTTCCTTTCACTGGGCAATATTCGGAACATACTGGATACCTGAGTAAACGACTATATGGAGAGTGTATAGATTGTCGGGTAATTTTTTTTTAAGCCACTCGCTTTCGCTTCTCGTGCTCTTCCCCTTCTGGCAAGTATATGTGATCTGATTGAGGGAGAGGGAAAAAGACGTATATCTGCGTGCATACATATATAATACATGCACGCAGACATACAGTTTGTCTATTTTGTAGATGGTGGGAACAGGGTGATTTATCCTCTTTTTTGGATACAAGTTAAATATAGTGCGTGCATGTGTTGTAGGGACTACTAGAATCATCAGTCGGGTGTGATCGCAAGAATTACAGGCTTAAATCGAGCAGTTATGAAGAGAATATTTCGAAAGATTGAGATATATATTGTGTACTATGATCTAGTCAATACTGTATTGTGACTGTGATATCCCCCAGCCCTAGTTCTTTAGACAATATGACGAGAGTTTCATGTGGATCAGTTGGTGAGAATGTGGGTCCCAGTTATCAATCAGTCCGAAATATCCACCGCTGATCCAGGGCTGTGAGTTAGTCATGCACTGAGAAGAAGACTGTTCTCTGATGTTGTATATGTTCATATCTGCCAGTAGTGATGCATGTCTGTATAATTAAGTTAACACATTGATATGAATAAAATTTACACATTTTTGTCCATGTGGTTTGATTAATATTTAAATTTTTATTCAGATTTGTGCTTTATGTGCATTTTCTCAAACAATAATTGATTTCCAATGAAATTTCTGACCAAATTCTTGTTCTATAGGCTCCATTTCTGTACCCTAATGCATCCATTTTCATCGCTGTCCAGTAGTCTGCTTGTTTTTCTGTCATAATCTAAAGGCTGAATGAGTGAGATCAGAACTTCTTTAGAAAGATGATTGTGTGTTTGTGTGATGTATGAAAAATAAAGTTGCCCTTCTGAAGGGCAGAGCGCAGCAGTGCTGCTCATTTACAGCTGTTCTTGGTTTATTTTGTGACCACTAGGGGTCTGTGTTGCTCCATCTGTTGATCATTAGAAATGCAGTACTTCACAACTGGTAAATTTGCTCAGCCTGAAGAGAAACTCTATATGTTTTGTGGCCATAAGAAGGACCAGCTTCACTCTTAAAACATAAAGGGTCCTCAACCAAAGTTGGTTCATATATACAGTGAGGAACATAAATATTTGAACACCCTGCGATTTTGCAAGTTCTCCCACTCAGAAATCATTGGGGTGTCTGAAATTCACATTGTAGGTGCATTCCCACTGTGATACTGTCATGGCCAGTCAGTGGCGCTTTAGAGCCACTGCCTTTTTGTTGATGTTTTGGGGTTGTTCAGTTCTGTTCATGTTCTGTTGGGGTTCTGTTCTCTGTTCTGTGTTCTGTGTTCTCTTAAGTTGAAATGTGTCTGGGGATTATGTTAGTGTCACATGTTCTGGTACAGCTGATTTCTGTTTGTAATCCTTGAGTTCCAGCTGTCTGTGTTTACGTCTTGATTTCTGTTGGTTTAAAGCTCTGGTTCTGTTCGTGTGTCCTTATCTGTCCGTCGTCCTTTGAGCGTCCTAGTGACGTCCTCGAGCACCTAGAGGTTAGCTTTCTGGTTTGGTTTCTCTGTTTTGGGCCCACGTGCCTTCCATTGGTTTGAATAAAGTCACAGTGAAATGGATTCCTGGCGTCTGGCTTCTCCCTGCCCAGTCCTAGGTAGCTGCGGGCTGGAGCCTAGCTACTCCACCCGTGACAGAGACACAGAATGCACATAAGTATTTGAACACCTGAGAAAATCAGTGTTAATATTTGGTACTGAAGCCTTTGTTTGCAATTACAGAGGGCAAACGTTTCCAGTAGTTCTTGACCAGGTTTGAACTGCAACAGGGATTTTGGCCACTCCTCCACACAGATCTCCTCTAGATCCGTCAGGTTCCTTGTCTGGCACTGATCAACAGAGTTTCAGCTTCCGATTGGATTTAGGTCTGGAGACTGACTAGGCCATTCCAGAACCATGAAATGCTTCTTATGGAGCCACTCCTTGGTTCTCCTGGCTGTGTGCTTTGGGTCATTGTCATGCTGGAAGACCCAGCCATGACCCATCTTCAGAAAGCATGATGTTTCCACCCCCATGCTTCACAGTAGGGATGGTGTTCTTTGGATGCAACTCCTTTTTCCTCCAAACACAGCGAGTGAAGTTTAGACCAAAAAGTTCTATTTTGGTCTCATCTGACCACATGACTTTCTCCCAGGCCTCCTCTGGATCATTCAGCTGGTCACTGGCAAACTTCAGACGGGCCTGGAGATGTGATGACTTGAGCAGGGTAACCTTCCATGTAATGCATGATTTGAAACCACAATGGCATAGTGCTCTACCAACAGTTAGCCTCTTCCATTTTCTGACAATTGTTCCAACAGTTCATCTGTTTTCACCAAGCTGCTGAGCAATTGCCCTGTAGCCCTTTCCAGCCTTGTGGAGGTCCACAATTTTGTCTCTGGTGTCTTTGGACAGCTCCTTGGTCTTGCCCATGGTAGCAGTTGGAGTATGACTGACTGTAGGGTGGACAAGTGTCTTTGAAGAGCTCAGACAGGTGCTACTAATTAGGATTGCTGAGTGGAGTAGAGGTAGACTTCTTAAAGGCAGAGTAACCGGTCTTTGAGAGCCAGAATTCTTGCTGATTGCCAAGTGTTCAAATACTTATGTGCAGCAGTCCAATACAAATAAATTCTTTACAAATCATACAATGTGATTTCTTGATTTTTTTTCTCTCTCACAGTGGGAATGCACCTACAATGTGAATTTCAGACCCCTCCATGATTTCTAAGTGGGAGAACTTGCAAAATTGCAGGGTGTTCAAATACTGTGTGTGTGTGTGTGTGTGAATTTAAGTTTTACTGCTAAATGTTGAGTGGTGTTCCACCACCAGTACACTGATCACCGCCTGATCATCTGGAATCATCTGCACCTGTTTCTTCACTGGTTCAGGCCTTAAGTTAAATGTTTTGTGTTCTGCTTGAATGATTCATACGTAGGTCACTGTGTGTCTTAACAAACAAAAAACATTCCTCTGAAACTGGTCAGGTTCAGGGACTGGACCGAAAAAATGAGAGAATTGTTCCTCAAGACTATTGTGAGGAAAAATACAAGAAGGTTTGGATGAAAGAAAAATACACAAAAAATGAAGGATGGCTGTAAGACTTATATATAAAATGGATGTACTGACTGTGAGAAGTAACACAGCTGAAGGGATGCATTCACATGTCTTTAGATTCACTAAATCTCTGAGGAATTTATCAGTTACTAGTTCTAATGATACACAGTGATCTAGAACCCAATGCTGATGACACTGACTCAAAATGTGGACACATTATTTTAGACAAATAATCTAAACATAATTGCCCAAACTTTTTATTGTTGAAATACTGTCTGGTGAAGACCAGGTGGTTTTCTACATCATTAGGGCCTGGGATTGGTGTAGGCTATTAATTTGGCTACACCAATCCCAGGCTTGGGGTTGAACTTTTTATACTTGAATGAATTGCAGTTGTGATTTTGCAGTAATATGTGAGTCTTGTGGGGAAAGGATTACAGTATGGTCTGATAAAAAGCATTTATTTGTGCATTTAAAACATTTTAAGTGTATTTTAAAGTCTATATGATCATTTTGACTGATGTTTTGACACTTCGGATCTCCACTTTCATTCGATTTTTATCTCGCTGCCGCCCTTTCTCATCTGTCTTATTTTCTTTACATCAGAAACCTCTCTCTCCCTCCCTCCCTCCCTTTGCCTCCCTCCTTCGCTCGCCCGCTCTCCCTCCCTGCTGCTGTTTGTCATTTTCTCTCTTTGCAGCCTGTCAGGTCTGATGGCTAAAGGTGCTAAATCCTGATAAATTAAAGCTCTTTAATTATTTAAACACTGGACCCTGAAATCAGTCGGAGTGATTTATACCTCCACACGGGACACTGAAAGGGGAAAAGAAACACTGGAGTGTTGGTGGGGCGGGGGGAAGGGGAGAGGGAAGGGGGTTTCACACATGGAGCTCTGATATCTTACACACAATATAGGAATCAGCAAGTCTCAGTGAGCTTAAAAGAGCAATTCAGCTCCACCAACTGCCTCATAAAATAGTGGATCAGCCGGGTGCTTTCTGATACACCTGCTCTATAAAAATGAATAAAACTACTTTTTGCGTGTTTACAGATAACACTGTCCTACAAATCCAGAAAAGATGGCTTCAGTCCCTCATCTAACATAGGGCTGGCTCCTCTTTACAACACTCAAGGCACTATTAATGCTTACCCTTTTTTCAATCAAATGCATTTACCCAGTGTTAATGTAGTTATTCCTGTCCATTTATGCACAGTCTGCAAAAACAACCTGTTTCAAAGTTCTTTTGAATGTGATGTAGCAATTATTTGTGCATTTATACATAGCCTCACGTTCAGAATACAGCAATTAGCCACACCCAGTCTCACTGACATCCTACTGCATCCTAAACCATTTCCACAAATCTGATCAAATTTATTTACACCATTGGCACCCAAAGATTTGGGTGATTATTAACTCCTCGTCTTAGTACTCCTAGTACTTCATAGCTCTCTCAGGGGCAGGTGGACCATACTGTAAACTAGATTTGTCACTAAACCATTTCTTTAAAGCCTGTACTTTTGTCCATATTTGTAGTTAACAATGTGTCGTATAGTGTCAGAGACCAACAGCGTTTATATGTTTACTTGTTGCTTATTCCAGAGAATTACACTATTTTTTTCCCTAAATGGCCATTAACCCCTTTCTTTATGTTGTGCAGTATAATTTGAAGGTTTAGTGCTGTTTGTGAACTAAATGCATGATGAAACGCTTCTGAAGGTCCTGTAGCTTTTGCCCATTTTTATTTGCTTTCTCTACTGGGGACAGGTGTCACTTTTCTTTCCTTTCTGCTTCAGTAATTAAGTGATGCTCCCCACTCCTTTTGCCTTGGCTCAGATAGAACCCTCCAACCTTTTTGATGTTGTGATGTTGCCTTTTTTTTTTTGTTCTTTTTTCCCCCCTTTCTTCTTTCCTGATCTTTTTAAAGCTCCTGGCGCCTTTGAAAGTTGGTTGTGGGAGCTGCTAACAAAACGCTGCAGTGCTTCCAGGCAGGAAGGAAGTGGTCCTTGCTTTCCTCCTTTTTCTTCCTCTCTTTTGTCGGCGACAGTAGTGGTGGTGGTTGGTGGGTGGGGGGGGGTGCAGGGGTGTGGGGGGAGTGAACATATTGAATAAAAATTTCATAAAGTTCAGCGTGTCGTTTCTTTGATGAGCGAATTAGAAAGTCTGTAGAGTCTCGCGGCTGTGTAGAGGCAGTAATTACCGCTACACGTCCCTCCGGGAAGCCCGCACTGCCAAGGAGAAGTATGTCACGACTAGACACACTTCTAGTCTCCTCCTTTTATTCCTCTTCCCTTTTTCACATTTTCTCATTCCTTTCTACAGTTACCCTCATAGGCAGGAACAGGGGGGTCCAGCGGTGGTCCCAGAAGGCTTTAGTCCAGTACATTGTTTTTAAAGGGTGCAGCAATACCTCGATACATTGTGAAAATGCATATTTTATAGTGATAAACCAGAGCAGATCAACACCCCAGTCCAGCACATTCACCTCATGCATCACAACCACCACTTCTAGTCTCATTACTAAATTGTGCCACAGTTGTTATTTTCCTTAATCCATATTTCACTCTAAATACTGTGAAAATATGTAATCATATACAGTAACCCCCAGTTTTCGCAGGGGACAGGTTTCAAGAGCACTCGCATATAGTGAAAAACAGTGTTGTTGTGTTTTGGTAAAAAAGCTGACTAAAGACTAAAAGTGATCAGGACAGCAGTAGCACTGGTATTCCTGTTTGACGTTTTGTCAAATATGTTGTGCATCTGCAGGGAATACAAGCCTCTTATTGCATACTTAATATCTAGTTAGTTGCAAAATGCTAAATTGCATTGTAATTTTAGTGAGGTAAATCATAGGGCTTGGTTACAGTGACTCATTCGAGTCTATTTTTGCCACTTGCTGCAAACATCACTCTAGCCAGATTTTGCTCAGTCATAGAGAGATAAAACATAGGGCCTGGTTATAGTCACTATCATCCAAGTCTATTTTTGCCACATGTTGCAAGCATCTATCTATCCAGGTTTTGGTTTGTTATAGCCAGGTATAGCTTAGTCATAGCCAAGTTTGACTCAGTCATAGCCACGTTTAGACTCAGTCATAGCCACGTTTAGGCTCAGTCTTAGCCAGTGATTATTTTTAGTGGATAGAGTGACTAAAGTTAACTTCAACCCTGAAAGCAGCCATGACAGGAGCATCACCTGTGTTCCTCCTCACTACAGACTCGATGTTCTGTCAAACGTGTTATGTCTCTGCAGGGAATACAAACTGCTTATTGCACATTTGATATGTATGTAGTTGCAAACCACAAAACTGCATTATAATTTTAGTACATAAAACATAGGTCATGGTTACAGTGATTATCATTTGAGTCTATTGCAAGCATCATTCACTAGACATGCAAAACATTCATAAATAACGTGACACCGACAGGGCTGCTTTACTTGGTGAATGGGTTAAATGGAGAAGAAGAGTTTTGTGCTGTTCACACTGTGTGCTGTGATGTGTTTACGTAGGACAAAATGGTCACTTTCACTTTCTTGGGACTGGTCGCCTGGGGCATGCGGCCGACGTCCCCTAGCCTCTGATGGGGCTGCCGGACCCTGCGGTCTCCGGAGCTGCTCGGTCTCACTTGGGCATGGTTGTGGTGCCTCACACATTGAAAAACATTCCATGTCAAACTCTACATGCGCGTGCACACACACACACACACACACACACACACACTCACTCACGCGTACACCTATGCATACATATAGGCGCACACGCATATTCTTATATGCACATACTTATACACACATGCACACACACATACACCCACATATATACATAGGCATACATACAACAATAGAGGCACATATGCACACATTCATTCACACATCCACTCACACAGACGCACACAAGTACGCAGATGCATACGCACATATACACACTTGCACACAGGTATAGGAATATACAATATCAAAATACCACCCATAATTCACAGATTTCTGTGTGCTGGTACACTGTTGCTGTGGCTTTGTATTTTGTTCTGTGCTTGTGTGGGCTAGGTATTGTTTTTTCAGATGCAGCCATTGGAGTGATTACAGAGTTACAGCAGTTTTCATTTGGATCTTCAACCTGTTCTCTGTATTCTCTCTACCCCTGTCTGATTTGGCTTAATTTTAAATTGAATGAATACACACATTCTGCTTGCTAGGACAGCTAAAAAAAAAAGACATGCAAAACACTCCTCATCATGAAATCTTAACAGTCTGCATGCCATGTCTCTGATAGGGTTAACTCTGGATACATTTTATTGTGGACCAAGAACCCTTTCCCATTGTTTTCAGTTATTTAAAATAATGTATAAGGGGAATATGTGTGTTTTTGGCATTAAACCACCAAATAACATCAGAATAAATAAAAACACTGCTCTCCAGCCCTGGCATTGATCTGTTCAGTTCCATCAGCCCCATTTGTATTTCACTTAATAAAAGATAAATAGATAGTTGAGGGGATGGATGGAAACTCTAAATACTGCCCTTTTTCATGCAGATAAAAAGTTAGTAAGATCATTTTGTCAGAAGTGGAAGCATTTTAAAATGTAAGTCATTATGAGATCTTTGCTCCATGTGCACCATGGTCACAGTTGTGGCTGTTGACAGAGGATTAACAAAAGTTCCATGGATAAAAAAAGAATTATGTATAATGCAGTGTTATATTATAAAGACAGCCATTCAAAGTGGGTTTGGTATAAAATGGTTCTTCGTAATAAAAAACTACTCATTTTGATTACTTCACAGTGGTTGTCAATGGAACCAGATGCCTCCAATACACATACAGCCATTTTATTCACTATCAACCCCCACTGAGTGTTCATGTAGATGTAAAAGTTAAATAAATTAGTTTTCTTTGGGCCTATTTGGACTACATGAATGGTTTTAGTTTTGGGACCAGAACCCTCTCAGAAAAAGAAGCAAAAAACTCTTCAGGTATCTGGTTCCATTCACCACCACTGAAAATAAATCTGTTTCTCTTGAACAAAACACTAAAGATCTTTAATTGCCTCTTTGTTTCATTTTCTCCTCCCTCATATCAAATGTAATAGATTAGCCAAGATATGTCTGATGTGTACTAGGCTAATGTAGGTACTAGGCATTGCCACTTACTTTCCACTAATTACTATCAGTTTCTATGCTAAATCATATTAAACCATATGCAGTCATGTCTAATAGACTTTTTCTGTGGTTTCTGATACCGTATGACACTGTTATCTATGTATATGTGCTAAAGTATGGAGAGAATTCAGATTCCAAGAGAGCTGCAGCCTCTTTTTGCCAAACATGTCCACATTTAGGGAAAAAATCTTGAAGGTTAATCTCTATTATGTTCCAGTTTGACCTTTTGCTGCTTCTCCATGCAGGTTTATTTTAATGCGAATCAGGACTCAGTGGGCTGTTTACCCTTAGACAGTATCTTAAGTGCCTGGAAAGTAAAAGGTCTTCTCTCTCTCTCTCTCTCTCTCTCTCTCTCTCTCTGCCTATATCTATTTCTCTCTCCCTCTTAGTGCCAGGTTTTGCTGAGCAAGGTGTATGTGTGTTTGGGGTGTAGCACGGGGAGTTTGTTCACCGCCAAATTCTTCAACGTCAGGAGAAAAACCGGGGCTCCCGCTGTACGGCAGGTTAATGCGCTCAAATGTTTGAACAGCCAGAGCCGGCGGGCAGCCCACACTTCAAGACCCGATGTGTGCTGTCTTGTCTTCCGCTACCTCACCTCCCTCTATATATCCGACCCCCCTTGCTCGCCCAAGAGCGGGAAACGGGCCTTACTTTGATTTCAAATTGCCTGAAACCAACATGGCTCCAAATCTGCTCCTGCGACTCACCGATTTTTAAGTGTTTCTGCTCGTTATGCACCCGTGCCGTCTTTTAGTCGTTTTTAGAGAGGGGGAAAGAGACAGATAAGCATTCATTATGGCACACATATATATACAGCTTCTGATGATAACTACATGTAATACTAGACTTCCACAAGAAACAGACAGATATACATAAAATCAGTATTTACTGTAGAGTGTTATTTGGGTTTGTTGTGCATTTCTACATTAACTCATCTAAACATTTAAT
>JBBPDC010062890.1:0-10957 GCA_037974485.1 Hemigrammopetersius urotaenia
AAAATATCACAGAGAACACAGTCGCATGCTCCTGGAGACAGTTGTTACATGACTTGAACACAAGACAACCCCAAAAAGTCTTCCAGGGGTGCTCATTGCAGTTCATGGGTGCCAAAAGTGTTATGATGAACTTTCAAAGTGAAAGTACTGTTCCTGTGCTTTGAAATGCCTTATCGAACCTTCACTCAAATCACCAGATATGAAGCCATTTTGCTCTGACATTTTTACAGAACTCCTTGTCAATACATCCATGATGGACTTGTTGATGAGTTGAAACAAAAACGTTCAGAAGGATCAGAGAAGAAAGTGGAGAAGGGTAGAAGTATTAAAGGTTTGGCAGGCAAAAGACGTTAGTAAAGTTACTGATTCTTCTTGTAAAAGCAGGCTGTGATGGCTGAGTGATTAAGGCGTTGGACTTGAAATCCAATGGGGTTTCCCCGCGCAGGTTCGAATCCTGCTCACAGCAATGTTATAAAATATCACAGAGAACACAGTCACATGCTCCTGGAGACAGTTGTTACATGACTTGAACACAAGACAACCCCAAAAAGTCTTCCAGGGGTGCTCATTGCAGTTCATGGGTGCCAAAAGTAACAACATAAAGTGTTATGATGAACTTTCAAAGCAAAAGTACTGTTCCTGTGCTTTGAAATGCCTTATCGAACCCTCACTCAAATCACCAGATATGAAGCACTTTTGCTCTGCCATTTTTACAGAACTCCTTGTCAATACATCCATGATGGACTTGTTGATGAGTTGAAAGGTGCGAAATTCCGCCGTCTGTTCCTTTACAGAGCAAGCACCCTGCTAGATGAAGAAAAGCCAGGTAGCTTTTAGCATTATGACTATTATCATGCCCCTGCAGGAGTACCATTCTCTACCGCATATACTTTTGAATAATCTGCACCCACCCTCACTTGTCTTTTTCCTATCAAATAAAAAATCCTGCACCCAATTACATGCCCTGACACCTATCCCCAATAATTCTAATTTAATAAGCAGACCCTCTGTTGGTCTGTGCTCTTATAATGTCTGATTCCAAGCACACTACAGAATCCATTGTATTTCGACTCCTGCAAAACCCACTCTGATGTGGGAAAAAGAGACTGTTGCCTTCCAAAACAGGACTCACGGATCCAGACACGCAGATTTTTTATTACCAAACTCTTTGTTTTACACAGAAATCTCCACAACAACGGAACCTACAAATATTCTCAATTTTTTCTTTGCTTTTTTCAAGTTCCCTCGAGCTCCCTCGGAGCTCCCTCGGAGCACGGAACACTCGGGAAACCAGGGATCCATGCAAATGCCTTTTTAGTTTTATTTAACAGAAAATGAAAACAGAAATAAAACCTGGCTCAGTGGCCGCTCCAGAACAAGAAGAAGAAAGTGGCAGAAAACTTGAGTAACATGAGGCAAAAATGAGGTGATGTACAGACAGTGAGGACTAAAACAAACAGGGCTTAAATACAAACAGAAATCAGTGGGCAAAACACAAATAGGTGCAAACCAAAGACATTTGACACAGGAACAGAACAGGGATTCAAAATAAAAGACCCAAAACACAACCAAAATCAGTGGCCCTCACCGGCCACTGGCCTAACCGCGACAAATGCACTGACATTATTTTTTTGGCCGAAACACAAAACCGAAAATAAGGAAACACTTGGACGAAAACCGAAAACACAGAAAGAAATAATTGTTATTAAATTATTAAACGAAAAAATCTGTTACCAAACTACGAAAATATTTATTTAGCATTCAAACAATGCACAATATAAAATACATCTTTTACATTTTTGTGTATTTTGTGTATTAAAACAAAGACTGGCACAGCCCATAATCACTGGAAAATTTCTTGCCTTTTCAAAAACGTCCCACAGACGAAGTGTTTTGCTCGAAGGGTCTTGCTTCTTCTGTGCTCGATCGGGATGTTTTGATTTTACATGATAAATTAATCCCGACTTTGAGAAAGTCTTTGTAGATGCACCCCCTCTAGAAATTTCGGCATTGCATGCTTTACAAATGGCTTTCCACATGTCTTTCTTAGATATATGGAAATGCGCCTACACAGCAGACATGTTGACTCTAATCCAGTCTGGCACGTGCAGGTTGAAGGTTGATTGCTCATCACCGTTTCAGTTGCGTAAAAATTAAAGTTCGTCCGAAACCAAAAATGCATTTTTTCGGTGGCCGAATATTTGGTGCATCTCTAATAAATACTAATCTAAATATAAATTCAGCTAAATATAAATCAGTGTTGGGGATGGCATGGCCACATCCAGACGCCTTCATTTATTTATCTACTTTTTTTGCATTTCTACTTTAGTGCGTTTCAGAGAATTCCATATTTTTAATTAAAAGCTACTTATTGTTTATAATGTTTGCACCTGGGCCGAGAAAGGCAGGCCTTGCATCAGACAGCCATTCTTTTCCAGAATTTTTGTTTCCTAAACCCCAGTAATTTTATTACTGTACTGTAATTAAAATTAAAGAGGCTGTTGAGCTCAGTCATCGTCCAATGTCTGCTTTAACCAGGTCACTAAAATAAGATGCTGCTGATGAACAGTAAATTATTGCCGATTACCCCTACATTTTACTGTAAATATTACCTTAATATTTTTGTTATGGCTAATGCATTTGTCACACGCACCGAGTCATGTGATGTCAATCGGCACTGGAAGTGACTTACATCAGGGTATATAAACAGGAAGTAAGTGTTATTCTGCACACTGACATTGAAGTCTCATGCTTCAAGCTCCTCATCAGTACCGTGTGTACTCTGACTCTCCGGAGTCTTTATATACTTGTCTGTGAGCATGTCAGAGTGGGAATTCGTTTTGGTGTGAACTCTTACTCCACTAGGAGCGTTCTGAGATTCAATTGCGTGGGTTACCGTGTCTATCGCGTTCAGAGATCTTCCACCATGCTACAACTGGACTTAATACCTGTTCGTTCGTGTTCCACCATAACAGAATGTCAGTGTCCATGAGCCCAGAGGTGCAGTGTCGCCTGTGTGACATGGTCACTCAGCACATGGCTGAGATAGGGAACCTGAAGCAGGAGGTGACAGATCTCTATGCGGAGACAGCCAGTCTTCGTGTGGAGCTCACCGCCGCATAACAGACCCTACATCAGCTGACCGCCAAGTGACCTAGCCACTCCACTAGCCGCCGAGCCACTCCACCTCAACCAACCCCAGCTGCAACTCCACTTCCCAAGATCGCCCTCCCGGACAAGTGGAACCGTAAGGAGGGAAAGTGTGAAGTTTTTCTAACAAATCTCAATATCCTTTTTGAGTTTCAGGAGCAGCGCTATCTCACCGACCTACTTACCGAGCAGGCAGCACATAGAGTGGGCTACTGCGGTGCTGAGATCAGACAGTGACACCACCCACTCCTATTCGGAGTTCATGAAACATCTCAAAGCTGCATTCCAACATTCTGACAGCGAGGTGGTGGTGGATTCCAGACTCTACCATCTTCACCAAGGGAACCGCCCGATGAGCCAATACACCGCTGACTTCAGGACACTCGTGGTGGGGGGTGGGGCTCCCACTTGGTCCGCTGGTTCAGACCTCCTGCCAGTTAACCATTTCCCGGCTAGTCGTTAAGGTGAGTCACCAACTGGGTCACCAACTGATCAGAAACTCCGCCTTCATTGACTCAGGGGCGGTAGATTATGCTACACAGTTGGGACTCGAGACCAAGTTGTTATTCCAGCCGGTCAAAATCACAGCCGTGGACGGTCGTCCCCTATCAACC
Source organism: Hemigrammopetersius urotaenia (assembly GCA_037974485.1). Lineage (NCBI taxonomy): Eukaryota > Metazoa > Chordata > Actinopteri > Characiformes > Alestidae > Hemigrammopetersius > Hemigrammopetersius urotaenia. The sequence goes on from JBBPDC010062890.1 coordinate 3,765, forward strand.
AGCCTTGTTCACCTCCGCACCAAACCTGTCACCGTGATCATTGACCACCACACTGAGACCATGCAATTCCTCGTCACCAACCTCACCACACCTCCTTTCCTCCTTGAGCATCCCTGTCTGGTTCATCAAAACCCCATCATCTCCTGGTCACGTCAGAAAATCCTCCAATGTGGACTGACCTGCAGTGAGCTCTGCATCCTGGCGCCGGCTGGGACGTGCTCTGGGGAGTCTCAGGCCTCCGATGTCGACCTGGAGGCCATTCCCATCCCGTATGGTGACCTGGCAGAGGTTTTCAGCAAAAGGGAAGCCACAAAACTTCATCGCCCTTACAATCTTGCCATCGAACTCCTGCCGGGCACGGTACCACCCAATAGCAGAAATCCATGATGCCCTTCAGGATATGCCAGGTAAGAAAGCACCAGGTTCAGATGGTTTACGAGCAGAGTTCTATAAAGAATTCTGGACTACACTGGAGCCTATTTCTTTAGAACATATTGGGGAGAGTGGCAAGCTATCCTCCAGTATGAACTCTGCAAATATCAACTTACTACTTAAGCCAGGCAAAGACCCTACACTTCCATCTAGTTACCACCCAATATCACTGATAAATGCAGATCTTAAAATTATCTGTAAAGCCTTAGCAAGAAGACTAGAAAAAATCTAACAGGCTTTATCAAGGGTAAACATTCAGCCACTAACACTCGCAGGTTAATAAACCTAATAGACTATTCTTCTATTAACAAACTAGAGACTATAATCATCTCTTTAGATGTAGAAAAAGCCTTTGATAGGGTAAATTGGAAATTTCTTTTTGTAGTACTAAGCAAATTTGGCCTTGGTGCCACTTTCATTAAGTGGATCAAAACATTATACAGCTCTCCGATAGCATCAGTTAGGACAAATGATCACACCTCACCTAGCTTTACTCTACAGAGGGGCACCAGGCAAGGCTACCCTTTTCCCCATCACTATTTGCCATTTTCCTTGAACCATTAACAGCTGCTATCAGACAGAGCAAAGATATTAAAGTTTCACAAATTAAAAGTGAGCACCATAAAATAAGTCTTTATGCAGATGATATACTCCTTTTTCTGAAGAATTCACAATGTTCCTTATCACAAACCATCTCAATTATAGATAAATTCTCAGCAGTCTCTGAATACTCCATCAACTGGTCAAAATCCATTGTTTTGCCCATAAACTGTGTTTTCCAGAACTCATTCACTAATAAATTACAATCAGGACACATTAAACATTTAGGTATAAATATCTCCCCCAGGCTCTCAGACTTGCCGAAACTTAACTACACCCCACTTCTTAAAACAATAAAGAACGTTACCCATATCACTCATGGGCAGAGTGGCTGCTATCAAAATGATGGTCTTACCCAAAATTAACTACTTATTCTCAATGATCCCCTATAAACCTTCTGCTGTTTTGTTCAAGTAATTACATTTAAAAAAAATTAAAAATGACCTAAAAATAAAAAATGATCTCCAAATTTTCATGGAAAGACAAACCACCACAAATACGTTTAAAAACCCTACAGAAGCCAAAAGATTGCGGAGGTTTAGACCTACCAATTTTTTATTATTACTTTCTTGCCAATAGATTACAATATGTTTTGAAATGGATGAACCCCAGCCTGGTGCACATCATACAAGATGGAAACTTTATTCCATTTCATGAACTCATATCACAGTACATTCATTGTGGTAAATTCTTAGAATATCAACAACTTAAATCCCTAATTCAGGCATAATTTAAACATGAGGTAAAACCTATGCAAATTCCTAGTAGTGTAATCGAATTCATGAAGCTCTCCACCCGGAAATCACTTTCAAAAATATATAGAACATTGTCAAACACAGACAGTACCATCTCACTCCCAACCTCTAAATGGGAAATTTATTTGCCCACTACTCTAGATCAGAGTACATGAGCACAAATATGCATAAACACTTTTAGAATGACAAAAAATACCAATCTTATACAGTATAAAACCCTACATAGAACACACTATACAGGATAAAGGCTGTTCAAGATGGGTCTCATAAGTTCTAACATCTGGACTCATTGCACAGTTAACACACCAGATGACTACATGCATGCCATGTGGGGGTGCACACCGGTTTGGAGGTTTTGGCAGAGGGTATCATTATGTTTAGAGATTAATATTTCTGCTTTGCTGAAGCCATGTGTGTTAGGAGGCTTAAGCAACATTGAACTGGAATGGTGCTTTCACTATCCTGTGCATCGCCAAAAAAACTATTCCCATGAATTGGAAATCCAAAAACCATCTTAATATTAATCACTGCAGGTGTCTGGTGTTGGATCATATCAGTATGGAGATAATATCTGCTTCCTTCTGTAATGAACTGTCTAATTTGAACTCTATCTGGTCCCCTATAATTGAACACTTGACATAGTGGGAGAGGGTGATCGTGACTTGCCGTCTTGCGCGCCCCTGGGGGATGGGGGGTCTCGGAGGGCTGCGGGCCTCGGTGGTCCCAGCAGCCGGGGAATCCAGGCAGTGACTGCGGGGGGCTCGGGGATTGTTCCGGTGGGCTGCCTGTGGGCTGCGTGTGGGGCCGATGGCGGCCCCTGGAGACGGGCCCTGGCCTCAGCTGAGGGGCCGGTATCTGTAGGTGTGGGCGGGGGTTCGGAGTCTGTGCCCTGGTGCCTGGGGGCTGCTCGCCGGCAGTGGGGCTCATCTGCCCATGTCTCCCTGGGCGCGTCACCCCTTGTTGGGTGCTGGCAAACACCCAGGGGCCTGGCATGCCCTGGGGCATGGGCTAGTTTAGGATGGGGGGAGGCCAAATAGCGGGTAGAGTGAAGTGATCATTCTGTCATACGTGAACACACCACAGCACACAGTGTGAACAGCACGAACTTCAACCTCTGCATTTAACCCATTCACCAAGTGAAGCAGGGGGCAGCTACGAACACAGCACCTGGGGAGCAGTGCGTGGGGACGGTACCTTGCTCAGGGTACCTCAGCTGCGCCTAGTGGTCTTGGGAATCGAACCTGGACTTTCCAATCACAGGGCGAACGCCCTAATCACTAGGCTACCAGCTGCCCCCAGTCCATCTTGTCTGTATGAGTGGATGTGTGTTTGTGTATGTCCGAAATCATAAGGCCCACATGCAGATGAGGCCCCAGCCCTACCTAGGCCGGTCGGCGGTTCCTCTGGATGTAGTCTCCGCGGCCTGGCTCCCGCTGCCCCTCAGGTAGGTATGTATGGCTGGTTGTGTGTTCTGTAAATTTTTTTTTTAATTTTTTTTTCTCCCCTCCCCACCCAACACTCATATGCAACACAGTACATAGGGGGGTGAACAACCACTCACCCCCTACACTTAGTGTTTTGGAGGGTGAGGGGAATACAGAGGGCTGCTTTGGCGGCCCCCACTTGGGACTTCGTAGTTTCCTTCTCCTCCATTTTTCTCCTACAGGTAGGTAGGTAGGTGGGTGGTTAGGGGGGCGGGGTAGGCAGGTGGGTGGCTAGGTGGGCGGGGAGGTTGTCTGCTGGATCCTGGGCCACTGGCTGGCGCCTGTCGACCCGGCTCCTGGGGGGTGGCTCTGCCTGGTGGCGGGCGGCTTCTGGGTATGTGGGGTGTGGATCCCGCGCACCGTCTGCGCCTGTGGGGCTGGGTGCACTGTCACCTCGGGCCGCCAGGGCCCTGACACGTTTCTCAGGGCTGGGGCGCAGGGTTTCACGGCATCCTGGGGCTTCTCAGTCTTCCCTGGGCTCTGGGGCGGTGGGGTTGTGGTCCCTCTCCGTCATAGCAATCATGACACTACACACATCCTTTCACTCACCCACCCACTCACTCACTCACTCATCCACTCACTTACTCATCCACTTCCTCACCCACACACTCACTCATGCACTCAGCCACGCACTCACTCACCCACTCACTCATCTACACATCCACTCACTCAGCCACTCACTCACTCACTTACTCATCCACTCACTTACTCATCCACTTCCACACCCACTCTCTTACCCATGTACTCACTCATGCACGCAGCCATGCACTCACTCACCCACTCACTCATCTACACATCCACTCACTCACTCACTTACTCATCCATTCACTTACGCATCCACTTCCACACCCACTCTCTTACCCATGTACTCACTCATGCACTCAGCCATGCACTCACTCACCCACTCACCCACTTACTCATCCACTCAATTATTCATTCACTTCCTCATCCACCCTCTCACCCACCCACTCACTCGCAATCATTTATGCACTCACTCACCCATACACTCACTCATCCACTCATTCACTCATCCATCCACTCACTCATGTACTCACTCACTCATCCTCCCACTCATTCATCCACTCATCCATCCACTCACTCTCGTACTCACTCGTTCACTCATCCACTCACCCACCCACCCACTCACTCACTCACTCACTCACTCAAACATCCACCCACTTACTCATTCACTCACCCACTCAACCATTCAACCACTCGCTTATTCACTCATTCACATATGCGCACACACAGATAAAAAAAACCTACACACACGCATACACACACAAGTATAAACATAGGCATACTTAGGACAAACAGAGGCACACTTTCACACACACATGCACTCATACACAACCACTAACACAGGCACTCACACATTCAGGTACAGGCATAGACACCCAGGTTTCTGTATGCTATTTCATAACTGACAGTACAAGTGTATGATGTTTCTGTGTTCTACTATAACACTGACAGTACGAGTGTATGATGGTTGTGTAGCCGTTGCTTTGTATTTTGTTCTGTGTTTGTGTGGCTGGTTCTTGTTTTACAGAGTCCCCGGACATACATGTACAGGCATATCCTACTTGTGCCTGGACCAAGTCGCCCAACACAGCCACAGCTGGTGAACTGCAACCTCTGAGGACATCGACCCTGGTCTCACATCGCACTGGACTTTGTCACTGGTCTGTCAGAGTCACGGGGAAAAACCACCATTCTCACCATAGTTGACAGGTTCTCCAAGGCTGTTCATCTGGTGGACCTTCCCGGACTCCCCTCTGCCAAGGTAACCCCTCTGACCGTTGGTCTGCCGGTGCCGCCAGCTGTGCCATCAAGCAGGCTAAATGCCGTTGCATCACTCAGCATTGCCGGCGGCACCCTCCTGGGCGATTATTCCATGTTGGTGACAGGGTACACCTTTCCACATGGCACATCAACCTTCACACAGAATTCAAGAAGTTCCCTCGGTTCATCGGGTCCTTCAAGATCACTCACCGGCTCAACCCTGTCACCTACCGGCTCCAGCTGCCTGCCTCTCTCCGCATCCACCCAGTTTTTCATATCTCACATCTTAAACCAGTGTTCTTCTCTCCTCTGTCTCCCCAGGAACCGACTCCTCCTCAGATCATTGATGGTGGTCCTGTCTACACCGTTTGGTGAATCCTGGACTCACCACGCCATGGCCGCGGCACCCAGTACCTCGTAGACTGGGAGGGTTACGGTCCGGAAGAACGGTCCTGAGTCCCCGGGCGCTTCATTTTGGAAGACTCCCTCATCCAGGACTACCGTCGTCGAGTATCCTCTCTTCCTGGTCCGTCTGGTGCCGGTCCTAGAGGGGGGGAGTACTGTCACATGCATGTGACGTCAATCAGTACTGGAAGTGACTCATGTCAGGGTATATAAACAGGAAGTAAGTGTTATTCTGCACACTGACATTGAAGTCTCATGCTTCAAGCCAGAGTGTCGACTGAACTCTTCTCTCCACCTCTCCTCATTGGTACCGTGAGTACTCTGACTCTCCGGAGTCTTTATATACCTGTCTGTGTACGTGTCAGAACACTAGTTCATTTTGGTGTGAACTCTAGATTAAATCGCGTGGCTTACCGGCTCTACTGTGACTAGTTTACACTGTAAAAATAGGCATTTTTTTTACCAAAACACAACAACACGGTTTTCATTATATGTGGGTGCTCTTGGAACACGAATAACGGAGGATTAATGTATATCTAAAACTTATGGGTGTTGATCTAAAACAGACTGTCTTATCACCTTTAGCCTCCTCTGCATGATTGTCCTGTACACAAAGCACAAGGGATTTTTCTTTTAAGTTATCAATATAAACTCTTGACTATTTGTCAGTAAGTTTCTAGCATTCCACTACAACACATCCAAGACCATTAATTAGATCCCATCCATGTCTGTGAGGAATGTGCATCTCTAACAGTTTCTCACGTCAGCTCCTTTTACACCTAGATATTTCTCAGCTGACCTGACTATTAATTTAATCCTTTCAGTTTGACTCTGCGCGTGGGCTGAACATTTGATAATCTGTGCCATAGAGAGTACAAAATCACTTTTATTTACCACCAGAGATTATTCACAAGACTTGTCACACCTTGTACAGTTCTAGGGACCTTCCTTACCACTTCGGAATAGCTAATACCTTGTGTATACATGCTGTATGATCAGTGTGACAAAGACATGAAACCGAAATGTATAACTCAACATCATAATACATTTTCCTCATTGAAAGTCAGCGTTACTGATGACCACAAGCACATCAGTTTCTCTTCATCATTAGCTGTTTAGCCTCACTCACTTTAGCATTTGTAATGTGTTTTTCAATAGCTCCATATTTTAATTCACCAGGATCTGTGTACTGGAATCCCTGTAACTTATTTATTCTAACTATTTCCTTCTGTTGTTCTTCACCCCTACAATAAACAATTCTTCAACCAATAACAACCCATTACACAAAATCTTGGTGCTCTGCATGCCTCCGAATTCTTGATTTAAACATGCTGTAAGCCAAAGTCCAGTCCTTAAACAAAGTTTCTCAAACACCTTATACACATTATATTCTGATATTAGCACGGAATTAAAAACATGAAAATGAAACAATGAAGAAACATCAACAATTCATGCATTGTTCCCGAAGGCTGAAGTCTGAGAAAGCCAAGAAAGCACAAAGGAAGGTCAGTGTCTTTAGAAAATGGCACATGTAAATACCTACATACATCAATGAAGGATGTTAAAACTACGATGTAATGTCACATCCACATGCAACACCTGTCATTCCACTAGATTTCCTCAAGAGTTTGGAGTTTGTCTGTGTCAGAGTGGGGGCTGCTAGGCCCACACTCTGATTTGCCTCGTTGTGCGCAGGGACGGGACAGACACGCTGGCATCTTGGTGCTCAGGGTTT
>JBBPDC010062941.1:0-10955 GCA_037974485.1 Hemigrammopetersius urotaenia
GTTCTGGAGATGTGAGGATAAGCTTATGTGACTCTGACTGTATAAGATGTAAGTTCTGGAGACCGCCTCCAGAACAGACTTGGAAGCTTTGGGTGAGACTGTTCTCCTGAGCGCTCAGTAATAAAGGGTTAAAAGAAGAAGAGTGAAGTGTTGTGTGAATATATCCAGAACCGAATCTCCGAACCAGGAATCCTGTTGGCTAGAGGGGTTGAAGTCCAACAACTGTAATGCTTTGTGTGTGTTGTGATGCTGTAATGCTGTGTGTGTTGTGATGCTGTAATGCTTTGTGTGTTGTGATGCTGTAATGCTTTGTGTGTGTTGTGATGCTGTAATGCTTTGTGTGTGTTGTGATGCTGTAATGCTGTGTGTGTGTTGTAATGCTGTAATGCTTTGTGTGTTGTGATGCTGTGTGTGTGTGTGTTGTAATGATGTTATGCTTTGTGTGTGTTGTGTCCCAGATCAGGGCTGTGTTTGCAGCTTAGTGTCTGTATTTTTACGGACTGAAAGGTGCTGTAACAGTGTTTACACACTACAGTTCTCCAGGCATGCGGGCTCTTTAACAACACAGATGTAGCGGATCATTCACTCAGACAGTGGAACCAGAACGGGGCTAAATAAATCAGACCAGTCTCACCATGGGACCAAGCTTCAGAGAACATTACGTTCATGCTGACAGCGTGCACAGGCACATTTTCTCTCTCTCACACACATACACACACACACACACACACACACATGGTGCCAAACCTCTTCCTGCTCTACCCTTTTTATTGATAAAATCCAATAAGTCTGGAACTGCATGCCCAAACACACCTTCACCTATGACCCCTTGCACTTCTGCTGCTTGCCCCCAGATATGAGTGACTATTGTTTGAAGGTGGACGATGATTAATAACCTTTAGGGACGTTGATGCGGCTGTAATCCTGCAGCAGGCGTGCGAAGGCCACGTCCTGCAGACGAACTCGCTCCAGCTCTGACAGACTCTGCAGGGGAACCGCAGAGAGACACCGGCCACACACACTCCTCCAGGTAATGTCCCCCTAACACACACACGCACATACACACACACACATATACACAAATATACACACATACACACGCACTTAAAATGATTACACACACTGAGATGTGGGACTGAATATCAATCAATATTCAGCAAGTAATCTGGAGCTATGATCCTCCATATCAGTGAAGATTTAACAGAACAAATGAAGCTCTGAGTGTGTTTTCAGCTCTTCCAGACTGCAGTGAGTTCCCAGCAGGACTGTTCTGGGACCTGGCAGCGAGGGGGACTCTGTAGCACCGGTGTCACTGTGATCATTTCAGCATATTTATTACGATTTTTCTGATTAAACAATCAAACCGCCTGGTTCAGACTAATAATGGACACACAGGGCAGAGTGATATAAAGGTGTATACACACACACACACACACACACACCTGTGGACTTCAGACTAATAATGGACACACAGGGCAGAGCATGGGCTAGAGCGGTATGAAGCTGTATACACACACACAAACACTTTTGGTGTAAGTAATCCTACTGCTGTCTGTGTGCTGAAGGTAACGCCACCCTATCAGATATTTGGGCCTTTATTTCTCTCCTGACTTTCATCTCTGTTCTGAATTAGAATCAGAAGTTGATGAACTAATGAGCTGAGAGGAGCAGGGCCGTCAGCAGGAAATATTTACACAACACTAGTGAACGAGCCCCTATTTTGGCTCTGTGAGATCCATTTACTGATTACACCTGTAAGTTGCCAGTGAGTGGAATGTAGTTGCAGCTTTCAGAATTGAACAGCAGAAGTTAAAGAGGCTGGACATTTTTACAGCCGAGTCCCTGTGCTGAAGGACATGAGCTGAGCTGAGTCAGCAGAAAAGGGCTGAGATCACATGTCTGCCTTATTCAGAGCGAGCCAGCAGACTACAGCGGGCCGGAAAGGACTGCCTGTGTTCACTGTCCAAAAAAAGGTTGTGAACTCTGTCTATGGTAAACCTGCTGAAGCCTTGAAGGTGGAGATTACAGGAGTGCTGCCCTCAAATCCAAGGCCTGAACAGAGTTTGGCAAGAAGCCACAGGTGGACACAGAAAAAGCAAAAGCATGTCACAGTCTGAGACTAGGATTACACTTATAACACAACCTCTTAACACAGCTTCATTTGAAACACTAAGAAAAGGGGGAACAGGCACAGACTTTCATTACAGAGGTGATTTATTATTAACAGAAGCAGAACTATAATAGAAAAACCCACAACACTAACTGAAACTAAACTATAGAAAAGTGAACAAAACTGAGGACCAATGAACAGACGGAAAACAACAGCTCTTAATCTCTGTTCAGCTGGTAGTCCTTTAATCACAGCCAGTCAGAGATTAGGTCACACCCACAAAGGAGAACATGAGGAAGTCCGAGGACGGCCCCTAGTGGCTGTAGACAGGAACCATGATGAAAAGAACTTGGTAAGAACTCCCCACACCTAAAAATAGTAAAACCTAGCGATTAAAAAGTGAACATAATTCAAACATCAATTAATCTAAATCAACCGCATATGCCTTTGCTGTAAACGTTTTTAGAAATTGGATGAATTCTGTCATGTGAGTCAATAAATAATCAACATTATTCACCATAAACTTTATACGGTCATTTTAAGTTTACAAAAGTATACTTTATATACTTTCTTTAAACTTATCAGTATAAGTCAAATATGCTTCACTACACTATTCCTAAATATATAAAATATAGCATATAAAAGGTACATTTAAAGTACACTGCCCCAGTTTTAGTATAAAATAAGTCATCGAACACTTGCATAAACACTTGCATACTTAGTGCTACGGGTCAGTTTGTGTCGGGTTGTTCTAGCTCGGACAGCCAGGTTCGCGTCTAAAGGCTTTGAGGAGATATTTTATACCCGATGTTCTCCGATGATACAAAAATTCCTTATTGCAATAATTCCAGTGAACGCTCCTCCTATCAACCGTTCATCACTCACTGAGTCGAGCAACGGGTTCTCAGCTTGTGGCCAGAACCACACCAGGTTAAAGAGTCTTTAACATGTTAATTTGACACCCCTAGTACAAACATATCAGCCAGGATGAGTCTGGATAGCCCTTCTCTACACCAGCTCAAGATTTCTGACATGCTGCAGAATCATTAAACCTATTTCACTGCTGCGTTTCCTGTACCGGGGCTGTGCTCACACCAACAGGTGCTGGACTGTGCGTTTAGAAAGCAATGTTTTAGTTTAAGCAGATATTGTGAATACAAACCTGTTGTTTCACTTTCACTCAACCTCACAGTTCTTTACACCAGAATTTCAGCTGCAACAAGAACCTCTCAAGGAAACTGTGCCTAGAACCCATCCATACTTAGTGCAGTAGCACCAGGCAGTACTGCTGAATTCAATATCATGATATTTTCTAGAGCTGGGAGAAAGAGCTCAGGTTTTCAGCTCATCATGTCGGGAGAGAAATCTGATCAGAATATCTTCATGCCCATAGTAAACATCACGATCTGAAGCTGCACTGGAGCACCACATGTCTTCGACGTGAGCAGAGCTATTGGAGGAGAATTTCATCCCATCGACTGAGAAAGAACAAAGGACGGATTCTCCCAAAGACCACAGCCCCCAGATTAGCTTAACACGGCAAGCACTTCAGAGGGAGCTTCATAACCTTGGCAAAGACATCTCAGCTATACACACATACTCTAAACTAGAAGTAAACTGTGTAATATGGTAGATTTTATCATCCAAAACATTGCCCAGATGCTGCACCAGTAGTCAGGTGGAAAGCAACAGCACGGAAATGATTGCTACTGACATCAGTAGTGGTTAAAAATAAATAAATATACCGATTATCTGTGAATGATACAGAAATGTGTTTGTGTTTTTTGCATCTGGCTGCATGTGCATTATGAAAGGGTGTAAAGTGTAAGCTGAGTCACAGGCAGTGTGTTAAAGAATCTGACGGCTTGTTGGAAAACTCTCGCACATTCTGGTGATTCAGACTGCGATACGGTTTGCCAGATGGGAGCAGTGTGAAAAATCCTTGTGTGGGGGGTGAAGAGTTGTGCAGAATGTAGGAGGGCTTTCTGATGCAGTGCTTGTGAAAAATGTCCTGCAGTGGCGGCAGAAACACTCTGCTGGTGTTTTAAGAATCCATTGCAGGCTCTTCTGGTCTGCAGCACTGGCACTGCTGAACCATGCAGAGATGCAGCTGTTTAGGAGGCCCCAGGATGCTCCTGTGGTGCTCCTGTAGAACAGTGAGGGTGGGAGGTTTAGCCAGTTTCTGACATCTCGAGAAGATGCTGCTGTGCCTTTTTAGAAAGGTAGGAAGTGCTAGTGGTCCAGATGAGGTCGTCTGAGATGTGTTGTTCTTTCCAGTCTCTACCTTGGAGCCATCGAACGGAGCAAGTTTACCTGAAGTCGACAATCATTTCTTTAGTTTAGTCCACATTCAGAGACTCTACCATATTTCTCGTCCGAGACGCTGAACTGAAGTCTGTGAAAATGGCTGGAGTAGACCAGGAATTAAACATCTGCAAGCCTTCCCACCTCCAAGCTTCTGTTCACAGCATTTAGGAAGGATCTTCAGTGAGACTCATTTGCATGGAGGGCTATCTGGGGTCATCCTTCACATTTATATTCATGGCATTTATCAGACGCTTTTGTCCAGATTGACTTCCAATCCCTACCTACAGGGGCCAGTCTACCTGGAGCAACTCAGGGTTAAGGGTCTCGCTCAGAAACCCAGTGGTGGTGCTGAAGGTAGGATATGAACTCATGACCTCTTGGTCCTGAGGCGAGTATCCTACCCACGAGGTCTCACCCACCTACTCACATCAGAACGCTTCTCAACACGTTTCTAACAATAGCCATCCTGCTGAAAAAGGCGAAAGTCAGGAGTAATAATGTCCCTCTGGCTCTCTTTAGGCCAGGGTTTCCTGCCACTCAGCTGCGGAAGTCTTTCTAGAAGGTCAGAGCTCTCGTCGTCACATGCACAAACACGAATTACCATGAAACATCCTGAGGAATGGGAACCTTTTGAATGTTCATCGTCACACATTCTGTAATCTTCTGGAGGTAATTCACATCTTTAAACACTCAGAAGAAACCTGTAAGCGTGAATGTAAATGTGGGATGGGTTAACAAGACCTTTAAATATCCCTCCATGTCGAAGCCCTCGAGAAACACAAAGAGACAGGAAGTTCTTCATTGTGGGTGTGAGCTGCAGAGTTCCATCTACATCACTGATCTCTTTTTCAGGGGTGAACCAGCTTCCATAAATCATCAAGGAGAAATCTCTGCACACTTACAACGTCTCAAACATCTTCAACTGTCTCTCTTCCTCTGTTGTGACCATGCTGCTGTAATGAGCAAGGCCTATTTTAGGGTGGTTCCTCAAAACATGACATTCTGGCTGAGGAGTGGTTTATTCAAGTATATGTACTATGAGTTGACTTATTCTACTGAGGCAGTATACTTGAAGTTTACTTTTTATATACTATATTCAATGTACTTAAGAATAGTGTAGTGAAATATACTCTACTTATACTGATAAGTATAAAGAAAGTATATATAATATACTTTTATAAACTTAAAATGTTCCAATTTAGTCAGAAGAATTATTAAATTATTCCTTTCTAGTACACCATGGGCTGTATAGTCATTATATTCAAGTATACTTAATAAAATGAACTTTGAGTATAACTACTTTTCGCTAAGTGTTGAGGGGTGAAACTTTCCTTTAGAAGCAACATTAATGAACATGTCAACAGCATGTTAAAGTTCTTCCTCCTGCATTTCCAGCCATGGTGGTGTCTGGGAGGAGCTACGCCACTGTACTGATCTGCACTATCAATAAACATTCTGGTCGTCCTAGTCAATATTTTGATTTACCACGGTACACCAACACTCGTCCTGTTCCTCCACTAAAAACAATGAGAAGAAACTCCTGCTGACTCGATCACCCCGTTACTGTCGTTTCTGCAGATTCCAGTGGAGCACATTCTAATGAGTTGATTAGAGTAACAGCATGGAAAACATTTTCCTCACATTTCAGAAATAAAGCACGGTTTTATACCGTGCTTTAACAATGTTTCAGATGTTCACTCAGCCCACATATGGAAACTAAATAGCAAAACAGATCAATTTAAATGAAACGGTTTTGTGATGTCAGAAAAGCCAGGAAATAAACTGCAGAGGTTTACCCACAATTCAAGTTGTGAGGCGTGTTCCAGTCTGCTCTGCCTTTTTTAACGAGGCACAATAAAAGCCAACCAGTCAGAACAGAGCTTACCATTCTTCTCAGTTAGCTAGAACTGTCCTCACACTTTAGAACATACAGTGTATAGGAGCTCTATTTAATTTAGTATGTATATTAAATAGAATCATACAATTAAATGAATTAAATAGTAATATTTGGTAGAGTATGTAAATAGTTACATTAGTAGATAATTTGAACAGTAACATTAGAAGCGAAAGAAATTAACAAAATATAGTTGCTAATTTAGCAGTACTGTCTGTGGATCCTGAAATACGTTTCTAACCACAAACTTTTGAACAGTTATATTATTATTAATGATGAATCATGACAAACCCGTCAGATGGATTTTGGTGAGCGCACCTGTTCACTACTGGGACACACAGCTGGTCTAAAACCTTAAACTATCTTTAATCTAAAGACTGAGGACTTACGATCTGTACAGCGTCGGCCATCCCACAAACAGGCAGTTTTCTCAAAATCATCTGTTTCAGCAACTCCACCTTCCAGCTTCTACCTCTCAGGCCTAAGCACTGAACTCCACTGTGAGGAACCAAGAGGAACCTGTCTGAGGCGTGCCTGCCCGGGGGGGTGGAGTCTTGAAGGAAACAGTGGGGGGGCGAGTCTGCACTTGAAGTGTGTGTGTGTGTGTGTGTGTGTGTGTGTGTCTGTGTTTGCGTCAGAAGATTCTGTCTGTGCTTGTAGGATTTACTTCAGGTGGAGTTACTTTAACCTTAGAGCTGAAATATTCAGGTCACGTTTATTAAACAGTAAACTCTGCACTGTGTTGGAAATGTATAACATTCTTATATTTAATCCTTATGTTTTAGTAAATCTGTATAATCTATATTTAAAGAACAGCCAGTGTTTAAAGAATCTGCCTGCCATTTAACACACTGCCACTTTACATACTGCCACTTTACATACTGCCATTTAACACACTGCCACTTTACATACTGCCATTTAACACACTGCCACTTTACATACTGCCATTTAACTCACTGCCACTTTACACACTGCCATTTAACACACTGCCACTTTACATACTGCCATTTAACACACTGCCGTTTAACACACTGCCACTTAACACATTGCCACTTTACACACTGTTACAGATACTTTCCATGTTATTAAGAAAGCCTGTTTTGTTTGACCTAATTGAATTTATAGTGGTTAAGATTACCACATATTTGTGATGTGGTAAAAACAAAAATACCAAAACTGTGTAAACCCTAAATATGCCCCCAAATAAGCTCCCAAAACACTTTAACTTTAAAAAAACTCAGTTTAATACACCCCCCTTAAAGGGAAACCCGGGGTAAACCCATATCTGTACTGTACACTTTACACTGAAATGCTGTCTCCCGCAGTGCTAGAATGTAAATAGTGATATTACTCCTGTATAGGACTGCAATTCATGCAGCGCCTTTTCTTTGGTATAAGCAGGTAAATACAGTAATAAATTCATTTAATTTACAATAATAAAAGAAGAACAACATTTTTTGTGTTAATTTCCACAGAACCAAAACATTTATACAGTATTTCTTATATATTTTCAGACACCTCCTTAATTTTATAAACATGGGGGTTAGGGTTGCGTATTAGAGTGTACACCCGGTCTTATCAGCAACTTTCTTACCATGTTCACTTTTGTTTGGCAGTAGTACACCGTCCCCAGGACCAAGATCAGTAGCTTTAATGCACTTGTTGTACTAGCATGCCTGATGCTGTTACTCGACTGAGCATACCCACAGTCTTCACTTGCTTCACAGTTTTGTTGGTACAGGGGAAGGTATAGACCAACTAGGACATCAACTGATCTTTGGTGAGTCTCTTCCACTGACCATAAATCAAAACACAGAAACTGCACTGAAGTTGATGCTCTAATCCGCTCCAATGCTGCATGAACAGCTGGAGATTTCCCAGGAACACATCTTTGACAAAATTTCTCATATTCTCCAGAAGAACCTGTCTTGCAATAAGTAACAAACCCATCCTTATTTCAATAAAATAAGGTTGTTATAGAAAACGAGGTAGGGGAACAAACCACCAACGCTTGATTATGATCATACAATATATTATATTAATTGAACATAAACACACTAAATCCAGAAGTGTATTTTTGGTGGGGGTGGGGGTTGTTTTTGATTGTGAGTCTCTCAGGTTTCCCTTCCAACTGGAAAGCTTGATAGGTCCACACGTCCAGGAACCTTCTGTTCCCGCCGTTGGTCCGTCTGGAAGGGCTCCACTGACCACAGACAAGGCAACACACTCCAGACAACAAAAGAACATGAAAGAGAAATCAAAGCAAACAAATAACCCCCCTGCTCAACACTGCAGGTGGAGTACAGATTAACCACACATATACAATTGAAGAATAAACATGAACACACAAACGTTACTCACATGCAGGAGGAACTCGCATGCAGGTTCTGTTAGGGGGTCCTTCTGATGTTGGTAGCTTAGCCTAGCTTCCCCTGCTTCTTTTATAGAGGGAAACAGGAAATATGCCTAAACCCTCCTATGGGTAAAAGCCAGTAACAGCATCCAGCTTTTACAATGTCATGAACACCCGACACTGCCCTGCTTTGTAGAACTTTAGGTAAGACATACTGGGACCTCTTTGTTTTTCTTGTTGGGTCCTTTGTCACCCTATAAAAAATACTATCCAAAATATTTAATTTGTCATATTACTCGATCATCCAAAAAATTTAATTTTTGTATAAAACTCTTAACTCTATTCTCGGCATTTGTGTGGACAGCAAAGAAAGAACTTAATTGTACAGAGAAATTCAGTTTTCTTGAATCCTTTAAGAGAAAACTGAAAAACTCCTGACCTGTCACCAACTGCTGTGTCAGCTTGAAAGCCCTAGACTCCCAACAACAATGTATGTGGCAAAGAGCATCAACTTCTGTACAAGCAAAAGTATTCTTTGACACTATGTTCTGCTTCTCACCCAAAATTGGCTTGGATTGATCCAGGCAAGAGACCCAGAAGTCATTTTGAACTGCTTCATTTTCGGTTCCGTCTGCCTCCTTAAGGAGACAACAGTAGGGCTGATGTCCAGTAGGAAGTGCTAGTGAGACATTGCTGAGACGACAACAAACAAACATGGCGGCGCGCATGTAAAACATACACACAACTTCTAATTCATAGTCTCCGCCAGCCTAGGACAGCCTAAAAAAGTAAGTAAGTAAGTAAGTAAGCCAAAATATAATTTTCCACATTCCAACTAATATTAACTCTTTCACACTGGAGAAGCCCGCAGAAAACCCGGACAGCCTATTCAACTTCTTCGACGAGTGCTACGATAGATTCATCATGAGTAAACAGAATCTCTCAACTCCATCGACAGCTAAAAAACCCTCTATCAAGAGGGGCCGGCTTGAAGATTCACCTGAAGCGGCCTCTCCTACCACCAAGGTTTTCACGAGCATCTTGGACTCCATCAACAAGAAGCTAGCTAGCTTCGATGGACGCCTATCCCTGTTGGAAATTCTGCAGAGAGAAGTCCAAGCCATGCGGGAATCCCTTGAGTTCAGCCAGCAACAGGTTCTGAGAGTCAGTGAAATCCCTCACAGAAGAGACATGCCAGCTCTCAGAAGACAACAAAAAGATAAAAGAGTCGATGCTGGACCTACAGGCACGTAGCATGAGAGACAATCTAGTTTTTGCAGGTATCCCAAAGAAACCTGAGGAGGATCCAGAATCCACTATCAAAAACTTCATTCAGAACCAGCTCAAATTCCCAGCGGACACTGTCAACAACATCACCTTCCACCGTGTCCACCGCCTTGGAGGAAAAAGACCAGACGCCGCAGACCCAGACCAATTGTGGCCAAATTCGAACACTTGAAACAAAAAGAGTTGGTACGAAGCCGAGGCAAGGAGCTGAAAGCGACCAACTTCAGTGTTAATGACCAGTTCCCACAAGAGATCCTGCAGCAGCGAAGACTCCTATTTCCCACCAGGAAGTGCTTCATCAATGAAGGCTGCCGAGCGGTCATCACAGTTGACAAGCTCTATGTCAATGGGCAGTTGCATCGCGACCGGGAAACTACTCCCTGGCTCTACTAATCAGGTGATCGATTTCCATATTAATCACTTACTCTTATTAATAGAATTACACATGTCCTCAACATAACACTGGCTAGTCGTCTCACCAAACAACTTACTGGATATGTACGGGCATCACCCCACATTTGTTTCTTTTACATTATATCTTTTACTCTCTTTTCTTCATCCTTTTGTTTTTTTTAATTCCTTTCTCTCCATATATTTTCAACTTTTTGTCTACGTATACGCAAGTACTGCATCTAACATAGCAAACAAATACACATGCATAAACAGCACACAAACAGTCCACACACATGGGCACACACACACAGGGGGATAGCCATATTGTTAAACAGGAAACTACACTTTACTACCATCTATTCCTTTGCAGACCCAAACGGCAGATTTATTATCGTCAATTTATATATCCATAATAAAAATGCATCACAAGTATATATGCCCCAAATAACGACGACCCCTCCTTCTTTCACACTCTTTTCGCCTCACTCTCACACCAATCAGATTCCACATTCGTAGTAGGAGGAGATCTCAACGTGGTATTTAATCCTGAAGTTGATAGGCTCAGTACTGCAGGCAGCTATAGGAATTGGCAATCCACAGAAACACTCCAA
>JBBPDC010062952.1:0-10955 GCA_037974485.1 Hemigrammopetersius urotaenia
GAACGAGAGAGAGACAGAGGGAGAGAGAGAGAGAGAGAGAGAGACAGAGAGAGAGAGACAGACAGAGAGAGAGAGAGAGAGAGAGAGAGATCAGATTCTTTGACACTGTTCCGGAAACAGCTCCCCATGGTCATATTGTACACACAGGCCCTGGTTTAGTATGTAACACTAAACTTCACTACATGTGTACAACCCAGAATGTGCCCAGAATACTGCCAGGCTGATGATTTTTAACTGGAATTAATTTGCATTAGTTAGCATAGTAATTATTCCTGCTTTTATCATCTGTGTCCAGGTCACTTTAATGCCCTTTAATGTATTTTTAATGCACTTTTGTCCCACTTAAAACTCCATTGTTAGCTTCCTTTATTCTCCTCTATTCACTAAGAGGCCTTTGTCTTGCGTATCTATTTCTGATAATCTCTGATGCTGAATTTCTTCTCTGGGGCGTTTTTGATTCTTTCCCAACGCGCTTTCACTCACTGGCCTCTTTATTAGAAACACCTATAAATCTGATACTCAAGACACATGAAGGCACCAGGTGCAAACAGAAGCAAAATTATTGTATTGAAGCAAAAAAAAAAATTGAAGCAAAAATGTGGGGTTTTTAAAAATTGTGTTGCACTAAAGTGAACAAAGTTCTCTTATTGAGGGCCATAGAAACAGAAGATTTTTGAACTTGGGAGAACTTTCAGGATGGGTGGGGAAGAGGGAGGGGGTCTGGAGAGTGGCTGAGCGGAGACGCGGCGAGTGAAAGAGCAGCAAATGGCGATCATGTAAGAGAACAAACACAGATATTAGACTGTTTTACACCATTTATATTTGTACAAACCAAATTGTAATAATACACTCTGAGATCTATGGATTAAGAGAAATGGTGTTTGTCTACCAAGATGTTGGTAGACCAATCATAAATGGTTCTTCATTAACTTCATGCAATTTTTAAGAATGCACACTGAATCACACCACATTCCAAATGATACCAAAATCATACATTGATGTTTTCTTATTAGGTTTCCACATGGTTTAGGACCTCTGGACACCGATATTCACAAAGGATGTTTGCACTGTTCTCACTGATCAACAGCTAAAGGGTGTGGAATGAGAGACAACCAAAGAAACAATAGTAGTAGATTGACTAAAATGTCATCAAGAGAAAGTGCTGTACTATAAGTGTGTAAACAAAGTGCAGCTATGGAGTAACCAATGAAACAGGGAACTTCCATTTTCACTGTGTACTGAAAAGGCCTCGTCTAATCACTGCCACAATCTTTCCACGTCGTTTAGTTAATTATTAACTGCAGTCTTTCACTCTGCAAGGTTCATATCACCACTCGCTCTAGCAAATATCAGTGTTTAGAATATTGTTGCAACTATATTCATTATAATGTGAGAAGTTTCTTGACTTTATAATAATAGTATATTATAGTTTTGCGTTATTTGAGTTTACAGAGTAGCCATAATTGATAGTCAACACTATATTATACAATATAATTCGCTATACTGAACTGTTATATTACACTGGGTTTCCACACACTGGTCACTTTATTAGAAACACTACATTTGTGCTTCCACTCAATGGCCACTTTATTGGAAACATTCACCTTATGCTTCTGCACACTGGCCACTTTATCAGGGTGTTTTCAGACTTGGTCCGTTTCAGCCCTTACAGCCAACTCAGATATATTAGTCAGCATTTCTTGCGTATATTTGAACACGCCAAACAAACTCAGACTCCTCTAAAACAAATGAATGAACTGAGACTACCTCGAATAAATGAATAAATGATTAAATGATCATAAAAAATAAAAACTCAATAAATAAATAAAGGGACTTTCTTGTCAAGATCAAGTTTCTCTACCGAGCTGCTCAGATGCAAAGTATCCTTGCTCTCCATCAGCTGAAGAACAATAGTAGCAGAGATCTTTGGTGGAAATTTAGGAGTTTGAACTTTTAACCATCTACTCTTATGTGGGAAAAAAATCCCAAGAATGGTGAATGTGAAGAAACAGCATCAGCAGGTTGGATGAGGAACTAAAGTGTGAACAGAAAAAGAACTGAGGCCCCATCTGAGCTGAAGTGGAGCAGAAAGAGAACCGAGTTCCCTTAAAATGAACTCACAGTGTAAACACAAAAAGACCTGAGTTCCCTTTCTGTTGGTCCACTTTTTGGACCACTTCTAGAGGACTGAGCTTGGTTCCTTTAAATGTGAAAACACCACACTGGCCACTTTATTAGAAACACCAACTTAACAGTAATTGTACACCAACAAAGTGGATCCAGTTCTGACAAATTGGCCAGGGAGTGTGTTTTATTCATGTGTCAATCAAATTGTTTGATCAATTTAACTGTTTTGTCATATGCAGTGTCAGTTAAAGAATGAATGGGACTCAAAGCAAACATCATAAATCTCATTCGATTAACATTTCTGGCCATTCATCCATTCATCCACATGCATTCGTTGCCAAATCTCTTCTTAAGCTGAATGAAGAAATTCCCGGCAGTAGACTGACAGTAAGAGTTTTGGCCTTGAGCCAGGACTTTTTTTTTTCTTTAGATACTGATGAGAACCTTACACTGAGGCGCTGGAGGTTTTCCTTTGTGTCCTGCAGAACAGGCACTTGTTCATGTCATAAAAAAGTGTGTGAAAGGGCCTCATCTTACAGGAAATAGGACACTCGAAAGTGAAACTTCACACTTCACGGGATATATAGAGGCAGCTCTCAGTAAAGCGTGCACACACTCTCTCTCTCACACACACGCACGCACACACACACACTCACACACTGAGACAGCATGATGGCACACACAGCTGCTTTACTGCTGCTGGCCTTGCTCTTCTGCAGCTGGAGCCACGTGGGAGGTAAGGCACTTCATTCTTCTGGAATAAGAAACTGAAATGTTACTGTATGTATAGTGAAATAATATATATATTACATCCTAAAGTTACATACAGTTTTGGTTAGGTTATGTTTTGCATAATGTCTTTATTTGCATAGGTATTGTGCTCGGACTGTGTTTAACATATTGGGAAATGAATTGTGACCTGTGCAAACGTATATTATACTGCATTATGTTATCATGTTATATATTATTCATGTGACTTTAAACATTTGAAGGTCTTTAATGCTCTTAAATGTGGTCTTTCATGAAGCTGAAGCAGAAGACTGCTGTCTGGCCACTGTAAATAAACGCATCCCTCACAGACTGGTGAAGACCTTCTACATTCAGACTAGAGACATGGGCTGCAGAATTCAAGCCACAGTGTAAGTTTTATTAACACAGTGCTATTTAATATCTATACAGCAACATAGTACACATCCACACAAAAAAAATCTTTAAATTTGAAAAAAAAACCAAAAAACAAAAAAAACCCAACTATATATCTAATATTCATATCATCACATACTAAGTTTAACATTTTTTTGTGGATATTCTATATAGAAAGTAAAAAAGAGTACACACCTCAAAGACATTTTCCTTCAAAACAGCACAGTTTGTTATGATTTTCCAATTGAAATGCAAGGTATTGTGCAATAGGTCTAGTTTTATACATATATATTAATTCAGCAAATAACAGTAGTTATTAACATGTTCATACAAATTAAAAGTAGAGAATCCTACCACCAGGGGGCGCCCAAACTTTTGCTTATGATAAAATCATACTATCGACGACATGAGACTGAATAGTGTAGTTAAGAGACGTCTGCATGTGTTACATTTCTGTAATCGTGATATATTTATTTACATACAGGTTTGTCACAAGGAAGGACATAAAGCTATGTGCTCCTCTTGCGTCCCAAAGCTCCTGGGTCAAAAAACTCATCCGTAGACTGAATAATCAAACCAAGAGCAAATCCAAAGGTGAGCATTCACATTTCCAGGTTGTGATCCGGTTTATTGTCTGCTGTGTTGTGTGTTTTGGTCTCACACACGTGGTTCTGACCTGTGCAGGGAAGAAGCAATAGAGGAGAACAGCTGACAATGATGGATGAACGCAGGTCCTGTCTCAGGTTGATCTCCTGATGCCAGATCAGCTGCCGGTGGGAGGCATGACTAGACCTGAGCTGAAAACACTGCCAGATAAACAAGCTCTTAAATATATTTGGTATAATATATATGGTATTAATGAACCTGATGTGTGACCCTTCAGCCCACCAAGCTATAAATGCATGTTTGTCTTTCAGAGACCACAGAAGTGATATTTTATATACATATATCCATATAAATATGAATCAGATATACATATATACTACTGTGTATCACAGGAGCCAATCAAGAAACAGATTTTTGTGGATTTTATATGTGGATAATATGCTGTGTATTTTTTTTATTCATGTAAATAAACAATTGCATTGTTTTTTTCTAATTGTGTACATACATTATAGTTTTTTTGTAGCTATGGATCCAAAATAAGCATTTTAAGCCACCATCTTCTCTTGTTATACACACATGCACACACATATAGTATAACATTATAATATGTATGATAGATATTATATTCTGTTTGAGATTACAATCATTAGTTACTGGGGTAGACCCCCTGGAGCAACTGAGGGTTAAATGTCTTGCGGTAGAAAGTGGGGTTTAAACTGAAACTGTTTGGGTTCCCAGGCAAGTGTTTTAGGCCACTACCACCCTATACTCTAATGTTATAGATTATTATAAAGCACCACTCAAAACCAGAGAAACTGCATATACTCTGGTGCTGCTTTGGCTCCCCTCAGCTTTCTCTCCTGAGGCTGAGGCTCAAAGACTCACTGATAGAGCTTTAAGGGTTTATTGATACCCACAGCAGGCTTTCTGAATCACATTAGACTGAGGCTGTCTGAACGTCTCCCCAGTGTTACAAACAGCTGATGGACTAAATGTAGTGAAGTGCACTTCAAACGTCTAACAAAAAAGACACGCTGTTATATTGGGATATTTTTGATTTTTTGCATTAAAAACCAAGCATTGTCTCTTGGTAGAGGCAGAAGCAGAAGCAGAAGGAGCTCCCTGTGTGCCAAACATCGCCCACGGGCCTCAAATCTGTTATAGAAGTGCTCCCCCTGCTGCTGTAAAGAGAAAATAACGGTGTCTCCATGCTTAGAAGCACTGAGGTTTACACTGTGCTGTGATGGTACAGACTTTGTATCATGTCTTGATGTTTCAGTGTATGCTGGTCCAGTGACAGAGTTTCTGACTCAATTCTCTCCACACAGTTTACGACAGTTGAACCAGTGGAAGGGTTTCTGTCAGAGCTGCTTTTGTTATTTTATAGTCTTGTTTGAGTTTTTCTTACCTTGTCCTGGCACCAGTGGTGCAAAAATCGGGTATGCAGTATATGCAGTGCATATGGGCACACCGCCAGGGGGAGCGCCAAAACAAGGGAGGTACGTTGTAAAACTGTACTTGTGATTTTAATAAATGACTATGCTCTAAATATGCTGTTTAAAATATTAAAGAAACGTATATTTAAGAAACCAGTGACTGGGCTGGGGGGTGGGGGTGGGGGGGTGTTGCATACCCCCCAAAAAGTGAGTAGTAGCGCCCCTGCCTGGCACTAGTGTCATAGAAAACTTCCGGTGAAATGTATATCCAGCATTTCCACCAATCAGAAAGCAGTGATGCAGTCAGCTCAGCTGTGGCTCACTTTTAACCTTGCCACCGACCAGCTCGGATACGGCTCTGGTCACTTTATTTGTAGTGGAAAAACATTTCTTCACAGGTTCTGTGTGCCGGCAGAAAAGCACCAAGTGGGATGGGCACACTATGACCTTGCTCAGGATAAATGGGATGGATGGATGGACGGTTTAGATGAAATATGTCCAATAAGTAAGCATTAATGAGTTCAAACTAAATGTGTGAGTGATAACTGCTAGTGTCATCACTGAGGTACCATCCCCATACACACTGCTCATTTCTATATATGGCATTTAACATGTTTTTATCCAAAGAATTGAATGCATGTATAAGCTCCCTCACAGAACGTTCTTACAAATATTAAATGGTTTTTAACACGCTGCCTGATGTCTGACACATTCGGAGAAGATCTTAGTCTAAAATGTATGTATTTCAAAGTTAAAGGTGGAGGGAAGTGTGTATGATTTTGTCCATCGTTTCACACTCATCAGCATTCCATATAGAAATTCAGAACATGTGTGGGTTCTCTGGTGGGTTTGGGTAGTAAATGCAATGACTGTATTTGTGCTGTTGATTTGTGCTTCCATTTACCAGCAATGTAAAGAAATATATAACTTAAAAAAGTGTTTACTGGTGGGTGATAAAGCTGCAGTGTAATGTGAAGATCACAGATGAATGCCGATTTGGCATTTGTGCTGTTGTTTGTGCAGACTTTCTCTCAGCTGGCAGCTAATCCTCTGCATCAGCATCAGCTGTGGGCTGGACTGCAGATTCTGTCCCCTGGGGTTGGGGGCTGCAATGTATGTGTGCATGTGTGTGTGTGTGTGTGTGTGTGTGTGCTTTGCTATTGGTAGTGCTACATTTCACTAACACATGCTCTCTCTCTCTCCTCTCTCTCTCCTATTCTCTTTCCCCCTGCCTTCCTCACCCACTCTACTTTCCCATCCATCTGTTTCTCTCCACATTGCTGCTTCTCTTGTACTTTTCTGATCTTAGAGAGTAACTGCTGTGCCTAGTGACAGAGCAGTCTTCTCTCTCAATTCAGATCAGTTCAATCCAATTGAATTCAATTGATTCATTTGTTGACATGAATTGTGACTGCTACCGAAAGCAAATAATAAAATGGTTCATAATAAAAGTAGTCATAGTAGTGACACCGCCCCACACACAAACACAGAGTTTATTAATAGGAAAGATAAACAAGATGCACGACTAAATGGAGACAAATGGGGCAAAAACACAGAGCAAAAACAAGTCACTTGGACAAAGCCCACAATCTCACCCAAATACTCTCTGTAACCGCCTAATCCTCACTAGAGTTGTGGGTACCCAGAGCCTGTCCTAGGGCCAATGGGCATTTGGCAGGGACTCTCCACGGACAGGGCACTAATTAACACTGGGGCCAAAAACACGAATAACAACCACCAAGGCAAAACAAACCAAGCTTCAACAGAGGATTAACTCAAAGAACCAGCCAATGCAAGGGTATTTATACTAAACAGGGAAGAGAACACACAGGAACAAGACACAGGCAAACATGACAACAAGGGGCGGAGCTTAGGTGGCGCTAAGACTAAAACATACTCACGAATACAGAGATTGATGACTAGGTAAACAAAGGCACATGGAGAGTGTAAACAACACAGACAAGAAACAGGAAAAAGACAGAAGAAACAAAATTTATTTTTGAGGAGTGTACATATTTTTCTGGGAGTTTAACACCCTGTGGGATCTCACCCAAACACACATGCAACACATTTCCAGCTTTTATCATCTTCTCATCACAGGACGAGCTGAAGGAGCTGAAGTATTTTTCACTCAGGTGTTTATTTTTGGAAGTGGTAATCTGGGTTTGTTTGTCCTGAGCTGCATGGAGCAAATATTCACTCTTCCACTGTTTCTTTTGTCCCCTGTTTCCTATCTACAAGTCTCTTTCTTCCTTTGTCTCTCCTACATTCCTCCTCTCTCTTTCTCCCTCTTTTCTCTCTGCCTTCTCAGATCTCATCATCTTATTTTCCCTTCTCTCTCTGTCTGCGTCCACTTTCTTTTTCCTCTCTCCCCTTTTATTTCAATCTTCTATTTCATTCTTTTGTTTTTTTTTTATCTTCAATTTGTACCTCATTTCATCTTCTGTCTCTTTCTCTCATTCTCTCTCCCCATATGCTTTCTCTCACCTTCTTCTCTTTTTCTCTCCATCCCTCTTTATTTCTCTCTATTTTATCTCTTGTTCTCTTTCCATCTTATTTGACTGATTATATTAGTAAACTGGGCCATTGTGTAAATGCAACATTCTGCATAAAATTCATTTTTTTCATTTGCCTCAGATTTGTGTTTGAATATATTTCTAAACATGTAAAATACTATTCACCCCTCATTGCTCACTAGCAACTCAACACAGTGACACAATGTTTCACACATAGAGAGCTTGTAGCGTTTGAGTGTGTCTTCAGAGCAGAAAGTCTGGGTCAAGCTCCAAATCAAGATTCATGTTTTTGTTGAATTGTTCACATTTGATGTAGTTTTGGTGTCATGCAGCACATTTGTGAGCACAAAGACTTTGCATGATATCCTGTTGCCATCGCTGACATTTCGGGGGTAAAAAGGTGAGCTGTTATTTTTCTGATGGCATCACATTTCATACCTTCATACTCGGCATCACTCTTCCTCCTCCCATATCCTATCTCTTTCATCCTCTCAGAAAATATGTTATAGCTTCTAGACTTTTCATGCTTTTACCATACTCACTTTTGCATTCTTTATGTTACCAAATTACAGTTAAACACTTTGTATTCTGCTCTCATTGTTCATGTTCACTTCTCTTCCACTTCTTCTTCTTCCATAGCGCATCTCAGTTTCCTGTCTGAACCTTCCAGAAAGTATTTTCACACTGCAAATGGACTGAACTGTGGTTTAATTTGGTCTGGACCAAGACCACCCGTTTGGTTCACTGGTCTGGACCATGTTCTGAGGCACCTTTTACACCTGCTATTTTGACAAAGCTGAAAAGATTGAAGCTGTTAAAGCACCCTGAGCTCATCTGACAACAGAGTTTTGTTAATTAATAAATTCCTAAGCTAGAAGGTCCTGCAGAAGGAGGCTTCAAATTTGCTACAACTGTGCAAAAGAAGGCCTTAAAGTGTATGTGACCCCACACAGAGCTCTGCAATGCATTAGTGGATGTGGAGAACAGCTAATGACTGAGCTCTGCCTAAACACACAACGCAAATGCTTTTTATGTTCTCTAGTTCCCACCTGGGAGGGACGAGTGGGATCAATACAGCTTTTTCTTTAGAAATAGCCATGAAAAAAATGATGAGTGATCCATTCCCTTTGACCTTTTGGTCCTGAGTGGCCTTTGTCCACACTCCAGTATGGGTTAATGGACCCAGAATAGTTCCTCACTGACAGTAGAACAAAGCTCTTCTGCTTTCACTGCTGCCGCTCATCATGCTGCTGTTTTGCTGGTGAGGCTTCAGAAAGCAACAATAGCTGACACTATAATAACTGCCATTCAAGTAAAGAAAAAAAACAGACAAACTGTGGCCAGTGAAGCTCCTCTCAGTGTGTGCGTATTTGTGTGCGTGTGTGTGTGTGTGTGTGTAACACTCCCACTAAACACAGCACAGCACAAACCCGCACCTGCACAAGACCCGTCAATCACAGATCATCTCAGTTTCTACTGCATCTGCTGTTCCCTGCAGGGAGGGGGGGTTCTTTTTTACTGCTGATTTTGTCTTTGTGTTTTTCTGAACTGAAACAATCCATTTAGTTGGGCTCCAATTGCCACCCGCTACTTAGAACATGAGCGGCGTGTATCCATCCCAGAAGCGTAACAAATTCTCATCATACATCAAAACAGTTCCTTCTATGGAATTTCCCCCAGTTTATGTTGATGCACAAGGTGTCAGACGTCATGCTGAGCTTTGTTTGGTGTTCCTATTTCACGCAGAAGTTATTGTAATTTAAAAATATGTATTGTAATAATAATATCCACTGCTCGGGTCCCACACCAATGTCTATAAAGAATAAAAATGAAAACACAAGATCTTTGAACCCCGGAGAACTCACAGGGAAGTCTCCAACCACAAGTGGGTGGGAAAAGCCACAGAAGGAGGGGGTCTGGAGGCCGAGTGGCACAGGGCACACAGAGTGAAAGAGAAATGGACCAACAAAAATGATTTAGAATTTTCTTGATATCTACAAATATAAATATTCTCTCCTGTATTCATTATTTGTCTCAGTTTGAACTACAATCAAGACAAATTAGCCTTTTCTAGCCAATAGAAACCAGTTGTGCTTCAGATTCCAGTCTCCAGTAGTACTAAAGAGCAGAGCATTATTTGAGGCTTGATTCTGCAGGGTGGTCAAAGCCTCCAGTAACCGAGGCTGGAATAGATGACCTGGTGGGTAAAAGCAGGGCTTTTTATTGATATATCAATACTCTCAGCCACAGAGACATTCAGGAGTCCTCAGACACGCCTGACAAATGGTTTCATACTCCATTGACTGAGAGTGATTCTAAATGCCTCCAATGCACAGTCTGTATCTCCGCCAAGGCTAGAGCTCCTAGATTGTTACAAATGTAGCTGCTCCCCTTTTGAAAGCTTGTCAAAAAGATTTACTATTGCTCAGTATCAACTGTAAATGGGGCGACCAGTGGAAGCTGGGAAGACGCTGGTTCATTCCAGAAAACATGTGGAACTACAAAGATGTGAAAAGCAATCTGGCATACGCATGTGGACCCGTCTCTGATAGCAATGCCGAAGTCTCTTCAGCAAGATTCCCTGATTTAAATGAAGGGCAAAACCCTTTTTGTTGATGGAGTAAAGGTGAGAGGAAACTTTGAAATGCTGCAAAGGGTGGATAGATTCATACACAACCATTTAATCTCTTTTAGTACAAACTGTCACTCACTCATTCACATTTAGCAGGTAAACTTCTTCACATGGACGTTCACAGTAGCATTCAAATGACTTTCAAGCAGTGCTTTTCATCATTGAAACTGTGTTTCCTAGTTTATGTCAGAGTTGGCATCTCATACACCTATGGAATCATATTTCTACCAAGCAGAGGATAAAGAAATAGCCCTTTTTCTTTCCTTCTCTTTCATGTTAAATGTTTGATTTAGTACTTTAAATGATTTTTTCTCATATTGTGTTGAGACAAAAACAATACATACTACATTGAAATTATTATTTGAAGAATCAAAATAAGTCAAATTATTTATTTGAAAATTGTGTAATGGGTGCTATATGTCACGTTGATTCTTCCTAGGCTGTGGTGTGAGGAAGGCAGCACCCATGCAGATATCCATGATAGTAATGTGAAGC
>JBBPDC010062961.1:0-10954 GCA_037974485.1 Hemigrammopetersius urotaenia
TATTGGACTATTATAGTCTCTGAAGTGAAACTGAGGTGCTTTAAAACTTCAGTGTGTGAAACACTGTACAGCTCACATACACCCACAATGCTGTTCACTTCATCTGTCACCTGTTAGTGGTGAGGCTGATCACAGTGATTCTGTTTAATTAAAAACAAATGGTGAGGACACACACATACTGGTTTCCATGTTTGATGGGGACCACCATTTCTAAAGCTGCTAGAGCTCTGAAAAAGATCAGGTACACTATCCATAGCCTTATAAGGTTATACACAACTTCAAATAAGAGAACTGATGAAGTGGTGATTTCAACATGCTAAATGGGGACCAATGAAAATTCGGACAAACATGGCTTATGGGGACTATTTTCTTTTTTGCATTTACATCTTTTTTGCATAATTCACACAAATAGCTTTGTGATTCGTGGGGACAGTACAATGTTGCATCATCAACTAGTAATGACATTCCTGGAAAATCTGTGATTGATACAAAAACTAACGCTAACCTTTTTTATGTGGAGAATGGAAATATAAAAAAGAATAATCTTTTAAGGGGATGCTAAAGGGCATGATGTACTAAAGGTTTGTACGTGTTAAAATGCAAAAAATGAGTAGCATCCACAAACAAACATGCAAAATAATAGGAGTACATGTAATAACTGATCATGCCAAGAGATGGATGCTATTAGTGTAACGGTCCTGGTCAGTGGCAGGTCAGAGCCACTGCCTTTTTTTTAGTTGGTTTTCTGTGTTTCTGTTCTTGGGTTTTATGTTCTTGTTTTCATGGTTTTGTTTGTCATGGGTTTTTCTGTTGATGATTATTACTGTGGTTGTTCTTTCTGTTCTAGGTTCTGGGGGGCTCTTATTTTGTTACGATTCTGGGTTTGCTTTAGTTATGGGGAGGGTCTGATCATGTGAGTCTGTGTTAGTGTCTTGTGCCTGTCTGCGTCAGCTGTTCCCTGTTAGTTGTGTTTGTAGTCCACTTGTGTGTATTTACCCTTTGATTTTCCCCCTGTACTTAAGTCCTATGTGTGTATTGTTCTGTCTCAGTCCATCGTCTTTCGTACGTCCTATGCACGTCTCTCGTTCGTCTTATGACCGTCTTAGGAACGTCTCAGATCTCCCTTGTTTAACCTTATAGTTTTCTGTCTGAAGCTGCATCAAGTTCGTGCCTGTAAACGGCAGCTAAGCCCTGTTTATGTTTCGTGAGTACTCTGAATAAAAGCCACAGAATGGATTCTCGTCTCTTCGCCTGGTCCAATTAGTTTAAAAAATGGTTCTGTAGTATAGCTTAGCTACACAAAGATACTAAACACAATTAATTTGCAGAATAACTTTTAATTATATAAATTGAACAATTTATCCTAAAAATAAAAAACTCCTTTGGAGTTTTCTTTCCAAAAAAAATTGTAAAACCATGTAAAAAAATGTAAAACATACATTTCACCTTTTACAAGATTTGTTATCAATGCCTACAGAACCTAGGCAGGTTCTCAACACAAACCAGTGGTGAAAAAGACAAAAACTGCCACTACTGGACACTACTTACGTGCCTGCAACTTCCGCTTGTATGCGGTTATATGGTTTTACACACTTTTTACATGCTGCTAA
Source organism: Hemigrammopetersius urotaenia (assembly GCA_037974485.1). NCBI lineage: Eukaryota > Metazoa > Chordata > Actinopteri > Characiformes > Alestidae > Hemigrammopetersius > Hemigrammopetersius urotaenia. The sequence continues at coordinate 1,611 of JBBPDC010062961.1, forward strand.
TCTCTGTTCTCAAGGGCCTCTGGCTCTGCAGAATAACTTTTAATTATATAAATGGGACATCTTTTCCTAAAAATAATAAACTCCTTTGGAGTTTGTAAGACCATAAAAAAATGTAAAACATAAATTTTAACCATTTTAACAAGATTTGTTATTGGCATTTCAAAATAAAACAATGCCTCCAGAACCAAGACAGGTTCTCAAAAGGAAAAAGACCAAAACTGCCTCAACCAAGGCACTACTGGACACTACTTACGTGCCTGCAACTTCCGCTTGTATGCGGTTATACGGTTATACACAAAGAATTTTACATGCTGCCAATCTCTGTTCTCAAGGGCCTCTGGCTGACTCTGCCTCCTCTTCCGGGGAGCCATCTATTAATGTCAGACAAAGAAATTGAAAGAATAAAAACAAGGTGAGCTGCAATCTTAATGCAATCTTAAGAAATGCAATCTTAAGAATGTAAACTTTATATCTCCAGATCAAAAAAGTGCACTAAAATATAGGCATGCCTAATACAATTTAATGTATTCAATGTTTTTACCAATTACATCGTCATATACTGTCCAGACATTAATAATGTTGTAAACAATTATGGCAAATGAAAATAGCAATGTTAAATGGAATAACTGCAGAAATGTTGAGGCCAATTAACATCAACAATTAGAACAATGATTTCAATCAGAAAGGTCTGTTCACTAATGCAAGTATGTCACTTAAAAGGGTTATTTGATTATTAGAAAACAAATATTGTCCAATTTCCATCTAGAATGTTGAGACATGGTCAAAGGTTGTGTGATGCTCGCAGTTTAAAAGTAGCTGCCTTTTATACATTTATAACTGAGTACGTTTATAAATGCTTTTTAAAATGCATTGTCTATCTTATCTGAAAGGTGGATTCAAATATGTTCCACATTTATAAAAACATAATATTGTCTCAAAATAGTAAAGTATACCTCGTTGTGCTTTAGTACCTCTTTAGTTTTGCAAGATATATATTAGCATGTGTCTGTTGCAACAAATCTCCAAAAACAGCAGAAAAACAAAGGACAAAAATAAGTTTACTTTTAAAGGAAGGCACTGTAGTACTGTCTGCTGCAGGTCTCTCCATAGTGGATGCTTTCCTGTGTTTCTTGGGCTGAGGTGTTGAAATGTTATCCATCTCAGTGGCAGGACGTGTCTCACCTCCTGAATGTTCTGCTCAAAATAATGAAAATCAAAATTCAGCATTTTCAGGAAGATACATATTTTGCAGTTATCGATACTGACACACAAAGAACTAAGAGTTTACCTTTAGCACCATATCCTGCAGGTGTCTCCTTGGATGATGACATTCCATTCCTCTGAGGCTGATCTACTGATGGCCTTACAGTCATTTGGCAGATGCTTTTATCCAAAGCGACTTATAATATAGTAGTACTTAATGACAACACATACCATCAACATTTGCTAAGCAGATGTCCTCTTGTTTGCTGTCTTCCTCATCAATGTCTAGAACATTTTCTGTGGAAGTCATATAAAGTACAGTTAATGTGATTAATGAAAAAGAAATAAATTGGTAACACAAAAAACAAAAGTCAAATAATATGATATACCATCTGGATCTATTGCTATTTCATCCAGGTTCTTGCCATGAAACTCAGCTAATCTTCCTTGTTCCAGAGCCATTAGAATTTTGCTGATCTTGGCGAGCTGCAGTGTCTTCTCTGGGAGTCTATAGAACTCGCGATGAATTCTTATATCATGTCCAAGGAAGTTGGCCAACTGGTCCATTTCTGTGTTTGTCATGTTCAGCACAGTTGAAAGGGTTGCAGCATGCTTTCGCAGTCTGGTAGAAGTCAACGACTGGGGAGACCTCGCACCACATGCCTTTGCAAATTCACGGAGGCAGTCTGATCCTCGAAAATGTGTCATCGTTTCTGGTCTTGCAAATGATAGCAATTGTCTTTTAGAACCCCACACGCCTCTCTATTCCTAACAAGGAGCTCTAATGCACACAGCATCTTTGAAGTCAGAAGAATTGGGACCGGGTGGCCCCGTTTTCGCCTGATGATGATTCTTGAGAAATATCTGCAGAGTTTTTTTTCCACTTCGGAGAGTGCCCAGTCCACATCTTCATACGGATCAGAAGTGTCTCTTGATGTAAAAGCAGATAAGGGCATGCCCGCCACTTCTCCTTCCCTGCGCCGGTTAAAGAGAATGATCTGAGTAAGACACACCTTTGTTAACTCCATCCAGGATTTTGTACAGGGACCTTCAGAGAGTGAATTGTAAGAGTCATTTTGCACTTCTCAAAGATGTGTGTGCAGTCTTTGGACATCCTCGGTAAAGGGCATGAGAGTGGGCACATTCCACTTGGCTTCCCTGATGTTCCTTAATGCTGTAGCTGAGATCATCTCATTCCACTTCTGCTGATGCACTTCTTGAAACTCTGTGGCATTCCTCACAAGCTCTTCATTGTTTGAGATTAAACCTTGAGCTTTTAACAGTTTGCTTATTTTACTTAGTGTATTCCCAAGTTTGTTTGCTAGTGAAGGAATCGCAAACTTGCATGTTTCACTGTCATAACCACATGTTAACTTAACAGCTTTGACAGTCTCCAAGTATTTTTTTGGATTAATGTAATCTTCTTTTTTTAAAGTAGTTACACTCCTAGCATTGAGAACCAGTCTTCCCAGCTCTCGCATCTTTTCTTGCACACACTGTTTATTCTTGGCTGATGCTCCACCTTTGTTTAGCAAATGTTGGCCAAGATCTATAATGACTTTGTCATTTTTTATTATTTCTGTAATTGGGTCAAGATTCATGCACTTGATTACTTCCCACATGTGGGCACTGGTCCAGTGTAGGTACACATTGTCTGAATACGGCTTTTTTCCTGGTTTGGGGGCGTCTGATCCAGGTTTAAGTCTGCAAGTGCGCACATGTCGCCACAGGACTTTTCTTGTAAAAAGACCCTGGCAGTATGCACAGTGCATGAACTGTTCTCCCTGCACTTCTTTAGGTGGTCGTTTAAATGGCACAAGCTCTCCCATTCCTGACTCCATTACAGTGGCATTATGAGCAAAATTTCCCTTGTTGCGAATATAATCTAGCTGTGTTTTTCTCTCCTTAGAGCCCTTAGATCTGACTCATCATTATGTACACGTTCAAGATGTCTTGCCATCTTTGCAAAAGGGTTACAGCAGTGTAAGCAGTAATGTCTCTTGTCATACACCCTCTTCCCATCTCTTTTTTTGGCATGCACCAACAATTATACAGCTACGACTGGAAGAGATTTCTTCTTCTGCTACAGAGTCTTTGTCTGATGTGGTTTCACAGAAAGGGGAACTCACTGAGCCAGATAAATCCAGGATATCAGTAGGTGACTGACGTTTGGGATTTAAAGGTATTTCAAAGCTAGGATCACTGTCATTTTCACTACTTGTATCTGGTATGTAATCACTGATGCAGAAGAATCAAACAGTTCACCAACAGTTCACGTAAAATTTGTTAAACAAACTTCGGGGGGAAAAAAAATCAGTGGTGGCCTAATGGTAGGATGCTCCTTTCTGGACCAAGATGTCATGGGTTTAAAATCCTGCCTCTAGTACTACCCTCATTGGTACCCTGAGCAAGACCATTAACCCCAAGTTGAATTAAATGTGAAGTGTTGAACATGAGGGTACCTGTAAACTGCTGCTGGGAGGAGTAGCATCCCTCTGACTCTGTGGCTGGTGGGAAGCATGAGAGTCTTCCATCTCCATGGGGCCACCTGTACTGCTGGCTGTCTGTAAACACATTTTATATTGAAACTATTAGAGACTATGAAAAAAACAGTTAATGTAGGTGTACGTGCTGTAATAACAACATCAGTGATAGAAACAGCCTTTATAGGACATTAAACACAAAGCTACAGTTCCTTGTGGGGACCAGTTTTGTCCAGTGTTTCTACACACAGTTCCTGTTTACACACTACTTGAACGTGTGGTGTGGGGACGCCGTAACTGTCCAGAATAAAGTGATAATAAGTAAATTTGAAAAATCCCAATGAGAGTTAAAATTCACATTTAATAGCCTACTACCACTCACCTTCTACACACTTTACATTAAACGGTTTGGGGAACTAGTCTCACTAGGTTTACAACGCAATTTGATCACTTCCTCATCTCATTTTGGTGATCCGAAAAAACAAAATCATGACAGGTGGAGTTTGCAGAATTAAATGTGGAGTGTTGAACATGAGGGTACCTGTAAACTGCTGCTGGGAGGAGTAGCACCATCCCTCTGACTCTGTGGCTGGTGGGAAGCATGAGAGTCTTCCAACTCCATGTGGCCACCTGTACTGCTGGCTGTCTGTAAACACATTTTATATTGAAACTATTAGAGACTATGAAAAAAACACAGTTAATGTAGGTGTACATGCTGTAATATCAACAGCAGTGATAGAAACAGCCTTTATAGGACATTAAACATAATGCTACATCATAAAAAAGCATACCTGAGAGCCACACACAAAACTATTTACACTATGTATCTCTAATCTTCAATAGTTATTTGGATTGGGAATGATAATTACAAACTAGCTATTAGTGTGGGGGCACATTGTGGCATGTGTAAATGGAGATGTGATATTTGGGGCGGTTGTAAATCCTAAAATGTCTAGTTCATAATACATATCATTTAAATTCACAGTTCTGTCCTGCTCCCTAAACTTGTGCACTCATCAGCAACACTGTCAGTCATAAAGCTCACCAAGACATGATGACAACATTGCAACACCCACTAATATTATAAATATTAAGTCATGGTGTACTGTGCAACTTACCTGTATCCTCCATGGGCAGTCTTCTCCTCCATAGTCGTATGTAATTTCTTCTCCTTCTTTGATGTTGTTCAGAGCGAACAAACAAAGGGGTGGTTTCCATCCACCTTTATAAGTTTCATCCTACAATTTGGATGCTTGTGGTCATCATTGACCAGCCTCCCTAATGATCCATCCTCTATAGAGGCATCAATACTTAAAAATATGAGAAGAAAAATATAGACATCAGAACATAAAATAACATACACAAAATAAGAATTTCATTTAGTATAAGTACTTTAGTATAAGAAACATAGTTTAGGTGCAATACGAAGCCTTACTACCATGTTTTCCCTCTCCACTTAAATGCAAACATAAATACAGCACATGATGGCTGATAAATTCTCCTTCTTCTTTCAGATTCTTCATCATTTATTATATCTCCCCTATATTGAACAACAAAATCTCCTTTGCAAATGAAACCCTTTGCAAATAGACCATGTCTTACAAAAGAAAAAAAAACATTTTTAATAACTTCATGTTTCATGTATCGCTTGCTTCACTGTTAAGTTGCTTTATCATTTCTATTTGTTAGTTTTAAGTGTTATTGTTCATTCGGGCTAACAGTGACGTAAAGGGGCAATATTTCTGGCCAACTTGCATTAGATGCTTAACAGATAAGTGTTGTATATTTAAATACTTAACAGATAAAATTACGCAAGTCATCACCTTACCTTTTACTGCATTTATGTACTTCACCTCTAATTTGGCTGTTTTGTCAGTCTTTGAAACAACATGATGGATGGCATTAATAAGTGGGCTAATTCGTGGTGGCATTTCAAACTGGGGGGGAAAAAACAGAATTAAACTACGGTTTGTGGTCTTTAAATGTATTGGATATATATTTGTTAGTATCTGTTATTGCTACTAATGTACTGTATACTTAGACACGTCAAAAGCAAACGGACTACCTTATCGCACAAGCTGTTAAATAACTTCAGAGAAACTACCCTTATAGCAGCGGTCCCCAACCTTTATTTGGTCACGGACCAGTTTAATATCAGAAACTACGTTCACGGCCCGGCCTTTACAGAGTGGCAGATAAATATACGTATACGCATTTATACAAATAAATGATACGCATAAAAATGGGGATATTTTAAAATATATAATAATTGGGTATCTTAAAAATATAATAATAAAGGTAAATCCAGTGTGTACTCGCAGCTTTATTAACAGCATTTTCATAACAACAAGCCAACAACATAACACGGGTAACATCCACGTATTTTTATCTGTGCAGGCGGCGGACCGGTACCACATGACCCACGGCCGGGTACCGGTCCGCGGCCCGGGCATTGGGGACCACTGCCTTATAACACGGGGCTGGAAACTAAACAGCATCTCACCCTGCGGGAGAGTGTGTGGGGGATGGGCGCGGCGCTGCTGGAGAGTCTGTGTGTGTGTGTGGTGGGGGATGGGCACTGCTCTGCCCTCTCCCTAACCCTGAGTTCTTTAAACGCAGTGAACACTTTACACAGACATGGCTGAACTCCCAAACCTCACAATACTACACTCTACATAGTTGTAGATTTAGCCTCAGCCCGAGTAAAAAATATGCTAATACTGTTAGAGTAGTACAATTAGCCATTACAAACTTCGCTGCAGTTTCAACTCGTGTCTACCCTGCTCTAGCTTTAAAAGGCTCTCTCTCTCTCTCTCTCTCTCTCTCTCCCTTTCTCTCTTTCACTCTCTCTCTCGCTCTCTCTCTTACTCTCTCTGTCTCTCTTTTGTTCCTGACTTTTCTGTATTTAAACCTCAGGTTAATATTTACATTTTCTTTAAGGTTAATGTATTAAACTGAGTTCAAAATGAAATTAAAGTGATCTGGGAGAACATTTGGAGCCATATTTATGGTTTACATACATATATATACATATACACACACATATATATGTATATATAATTTCTCTTCCATTAATAAAAATAATTTAATAAGTTAAATAAATAAAACAACTTTTAAACATGTAGTCAGGGAGGGGTTGGGATGTTGGAGCTACTTCTAGCATGCCCCTAACACTTTGCCAGCAGCTGCCTAAATTCTATTCTACTTTATGTTGAATGTTGCATGTTTACTCCATGTTCATGCACACTTTTGTGTTTTTCTATGTTGTCTGATTGTTAATGAACACTCCATTTTCATCCCCATAGTCCAAAGAAATGTTGGTTGGGTGAAAGCATGAGATTACATAAGGTAGACACATCAATCCTGGAGTGTATGTGTATGATCCCCCTATGATGAAATGGTACCTTATTCCAAAGATCATTCTTACCTGTAGACTGCTGGGATAAGCTCAAAATCAGCTTCACTGCTCCAAAATAGATGGCTATATGCAGAGGCCACAGTGTTTAGTTGTGGAACACTGTGTGCTGTGTTCTGTTCACAAGTTGAAGTTGAAGTTTATTGTCATATGTACAGAGTACAGTGTACAGAGTACAATGAAATTCTGACTTGAACACCCTCTTCACAGATAGAATCTAAAGACATAAAAGACATGATAGATATGAAAGACAAAACAGTGCAGTGACAATAGCTAGTCACGGGTTGAGTTGCATAATATAAAGTGACAGTGCAGTGTAAGGTGTCAGTGCAGTGTGAACTGTTGTGTGCTACACATCGGGTGAGGTACAGACTTATTGCAGACACAGAGAGGATCACAGTCACTGTGTATTGTATTGTCTGATGGCACTGGGATAAAAACTGTTCCTGAATCGTTTTGTGCGTGTGTGAATTGTCCCGAGTCTCCTGAGTCTCCACAGCACACCTGTAGAAGCTGGTGAGGACAGAGGTGGACACCCCAGCCTTCTCCAGGCGTCTGAGGAAGTGAAGTCATTGGTGGGCTTTTGTGGTGACAGCTGCTGTTCAAGATATTGTTTATTCCTCTGCTTCTAATCTTTAAATCTCTCTGATCATCATCATTCTTTTAAGTTTTCTATCGAGGTTTATACTTTTTCTCACTGGCATGAAACCTAAACAAGCCTCTATTGGTAGTAGCACTGACCTCCTCTCACAGCTTATTGTTTCAGTTACCAAAACTTACTGATAATTCAACTGCAAAATTATCATTTTACAAGAATAAGCTGAAGAAATCAGAATCTAATACTTGCAAACATTTTGCCATCACTTATCAAGTAATCATCTCTGCTTTTCTCTGTGAGTACATTCTTTGATTGATCCTCCCCACATGTCACATACGTCCCTTATGACTATTTAGCAGCTTTCTTTGTTCCAATAGTCAAGTTAGAAAAAGTCACTCTGATTCTTAAGAAACCATTCCTGCTCAGATGTAAACAACTACACACTGATATAGTATGTCTCCTCTCTTTACTTTCTGTTCTGTTTCCTTTTCAGATCTAAAGTGACCTGTTTATAACCAACTTACATTTTGTGTTCCAAAATATGCTCCACGAACCTAACCAGTCCAGATTTAAAACTGCACATTCAACTGAAACTGCACTTCTGGCTTTCTCTGAAGAGCTACAGGAATCTAGATTAGCCAAGTTGTTACCAGTTCTGAGTCTTCTTGACCATCACGCTACAGTGTTAATATTCACAGCAATATTAGTCACAATGTTACCAATGCTATCTAGCAAGGCATTTTTACTCTACTCTAAATAGTTTTTTTTTCTACTGACTCCTCTCTGTCCGACTCCTCAGTGGTGAAACAAACTTTCACATTCTGTTGTGTCCTGATTGATGATTATTCAGAATTCCATAACACAAAAAATGCAGAACACAATGAGAAATGGCTTCTGAAAAATATCTGAGAAACATGCAGCTTTTGGTAGTTGCTACTGAGGGTTTGGGATGTAGTGATTAGAATAAAGCACTCAAAGTTTATACAGAAACATGAATCATCTCTCCATTACTCACTACTCACACTACATAGTAACACATTTTTGTTTTCTGTTCTAATGCTATTTTTTCATTAGTTCATATTTTCTTTAACATTGCATGACCAACACAAAGAGAGATAACCACTCTCTCACACACATTCACTCCTACGAGCAATTCAGAGTAACCCATTGCCCTTCTCGTTGTGAGGCGACAGTGCTAAACACTGCACCATGCCGTTCTCCTAGGTAGTTGTTAGATTCATTACATTATTATATTGTAGTGTTGAAGATTTACTGCTGGTTTAGTGTAAAACAGCATTGCTAGCTAGCATTGGTCATATTGTGATTAACAGTGTTGTGAATATTAACCTTGCAAGCTAGTTAAGCTAATTTGATAGTTGCTTGGTGGTTGGTACAGTGTTGCTAGGTGGTTGCTATGTTGTCTTAAGTGGTTGCTAGCTTTAACATTTTATATTGTAATACTGAAGATGTAAAAAGTGTAGATGGCTGTAGATACAAGCCATCATATATTGGTAGATAATTCATGCCAGCATTGGTCAGTCTACACTTCGATTGCTCCAACCATTGTCCTTTATAATTGTCCTCTGGAGGTACATTAAAGCACCACACCACTGAAAGTAGTGATGGGCATTTTGGCTCTTTTTAG
>JBBPDC010062972.1:0-10954 GCA_037974485.1 Hemigrammopetersius urotaenia
ATTAAACTGTTTAAAATGAAATGAAAGTGATCTGGGAGAACATCTGGGGGCATATTTAGGGTTTACACTATTAAAATTGGAATTTAAGGCATTTTTTGACCAAAACACAACAACGCGGTTTATAGGTCATTCTTTTAAAAAAATGTCAAAGTCTCGTCTCGTTCTCGTGAACCCAGTCTTGTGTCTTGTCTCGTCTTGTGGGAAAAGTGTCTCGTCACACCCCTAGTAGCAGCCATAATGGAATTGAAGATGTTTACAGTGTCAGAAACCACCAGGCCAGTTTATTTGGTGCTAATGATGCCAGTCTCCCTATGGGCCAAGACCTTCCTTATTGGGCCAGCTGGTGGTCTGGTCATTAGGTAATCATCCCTGTGATTGGAAGGTTGTGGGTTCGAGTCCCCACACTGAAGAGAAAGGATTTCCCATTGTTCACAGTGTGTGCTGTGCTGCGGTGTGTTCACGTGTGACAATAAAGCACCGCTTTATTTTGTGATTACTTTGAGGCAAATGATAAGGCCTGCAGGCTGTACCTGCTAACCAGTGTCTTTAAGCTAATGTTAGATAAATTAACACTCTCTTCAGTGCACAGCTAAATAACCAAATTTCAGAAATCAGACAACCTGTGACAGATTGACTGCATTTGGGATATATATATATTATGTAAGTCGTCATGTGGTCTTGACTTGCCCAGTGATGTCAACTGGATCTTTGATTGGGTCAATTTTGCTCACATTTGTGTGAAGTGGCTCTATCAATCATGTGGACAAAATATGAAGTATTGGGATGCCTGAAAATTACACCAACTGGTATTTTAAAGACACTGCATTCAAATGCATAGGCTTCAATATATAGTTGGCCACTCTTTGCAGCTAGAACAGCTCCCACTCTTCTTGGACGTCTTTCCACAAGATTCTGGAGTTTCTGTGTGAATTTGTGTTCATTCATTCTGTAGAGCATTTATGAGGTCAGACACTGGAAGAGAAGGTCTGGATCACAATCTCCGTTCTAGTTCATCCCAAAGGTGCTGGATGGGGTTGTAGTCTACTTGGTGTCTATTGAGTTCTATTGAGTTAACATTGTTGGCCCCACAGCTGCAGTTCTGAACTTGGATACAAAACATCGCTGAGGACATGTGAAAGTGGAAAAATTCCTTAGCTTACCATTACCTCAGATTTGTACAGAATAAATATACAGCAAAACAACACTCTCTTATTCTCTTTAGAATGAAATTTAATGTGCTATTGTTGTTATGCATAAACATACAGTATATCACATATGCAAAATAATTGAAAACAACAGAAAAACAATGAAAAAACACATTCTTTCACACATTCAACTCGTCCCAGGAATGTTTTTGGAGCTTTAAAACGAGTCTGTGCTGCTTTTCTAATTGCAGCAGTGTGCTTGCGAGTGTTCAGACTCCTGGTTGAGGCTGCACTGGCTTTCAGAGAAAGAGTTATAGTTGGTGCAAATAGAAGAAGGATGGTTCAAAACCTGTTTAGACAGTTGTTCAATGTCTTTAACTTACTGGTATCCAACTGTGAGAAAAGAGAAACACATTTTACAGCTCAACCAACCAACCAACCAACCAACCAACCAAACACTGGAAAGAAGCGTATCATCAATGTCAAAACAAAAACCTCATACTCCAAAGTGGCAGCTTCACAGAAGGTTGTATGTTAAACTGTACGTTAAAAGACCATCTGTATTTTTGAGAAAAAAAGTTTGACATAGAAAGTAAATGCTTTTAAAGTTTAAAAAATATCCATAAATCCAATTTTAATTCATTGTTTTTGATGCCAGGAAAAATGTATACGTACCCCTATTCAGGCTACAGTTTAGCCCCGCCCATTGAGGAAGTTATGAGGAGTGTTTGTCTACTGCTTTTCGAATGAAGGCCAAAATAGGGCATATTTACATATTGCCGCTAGCCAAAACAAAAACCCAAGAATATCTAAAATGGGTACCCCAATACAGGTTACAGTTTAGCCCCGCCCATTATGTTTTAAAAGGTGTTTCGTTCGCTACTGCATTATGAATGCAAGCCTATACAGGGCAGCCAATCAAAATAGAGAACGAATGTAATGTAATGTAAAAAAAAAAAAAGTCTAACATGGTGACTTTCCCGAGTAACTACTGCTTATAAAAGTGAAGAGTTTTGAAAATGAAGAGTTTTCAGCATAACATCGCTGTTTTTATATTATGCAGAAAAATAAAAACATTTTTTTCTTTTTTGCCATGATATTTCATTATTAATAGTACAGTAATCCAAAAGGGAAAAAGAGAGGGTTAAAAGATTACATAAACATCAGGGAAATAATAATAAAAGAAAACTGTAGGATATGGGACCTTTAATGTAATTCTGCATTTTTTTATTTCTATTGGTCCATTAGTTTTGTGCACATAATGAAATGTTGTACACTATAAAACAAACTAACAAGCTTTTCATATGACAGTGACAATACGCTGGTAATCTGAATGCAGTAGATGAGTTACCCAGTAAAGCATCAGAGTCCACAGATAATTCTTAAACGGTAGAACGACCATCACACTGAACACTCTCTACTAATTAAGGTGATCTTCATTCTAAGATGTTTTTGGGTAAATCTGTGCTGTTTCTCTGTGTAACTGTTAACATTACACTTCAAAATCCAATGTTTTAACAAACAACAATATATACTAGATTTTTTCTGTAATAGTATATAATTCACTGGCACCTTACTACTGAGTTGTCATCAAAAAAAACATACAACCAAACAACAAAAAACATTAATAAAATCTGTTTTTATATGATTAAAACATCTTTTTGCATAGATGTATTATTAAGGGTCATTTTTAGGGCTTTGTTTAATAAATTATGATTATTGTGATAATAATAATAATAATGATTATTTGTGCTTTGCACGTCTCTCTCAGAGGCACAAGGTTGAGCGTTTAGATACATTTTGCATTTACACACATCAGGTGTCCTTATTACAAACTAAACAAATTTCCTTTCCACCTCAGAACTGCTCTTCTAAGGCTCACGACAGAATTAAAAAGCTTTACAAGCTGTAAATGGCAGAATGGTACAGTTTAACCTTAAATGCTCAACAAACCCTTCACAAATTGTACAGCAAAATATAATGAGTAATAGGAACAGAAAATCAAAACAAGGCAGTAAAAGTGTGAAAACAGTTTGGTTGGCAATGCCCAGAATTTCAGAAATGAAAACATGGATCAAAGTTAGTTCAAGGTATATATATATATGCTATATGGACAAAAGTATTGGGACAAACCTGGGTTTCAGCGTTTGGGCTAGGCCCCTTACTTCTAGTGAAGGACAATCTTAATGCTTCAGCAGACCAAGATATTGTCCATAAGCAAGGAAGCGAGCTCCATAAATACATGGCTGGATGAGTTCAGTGTGGAAAGACTTGACTGACCTCAACCCCATCCAGCACCTTTGGGATGAACTGGAACAGAGATTGTGATCCAGACCTTCTCATCCAGTATCAGTGTCTGACCTCATAAATGCTACAGAATGAATAAACACAAATTCCCACAGAAACTCCAAAATCTTGTGGAAAGCCTTCTAAGAAGAGTGGGAGCTGTTATAGCGGCAAAGGGGGACCGACTCCATATTAAAGTCCATATTAAATGGATTTGAATGCAATCTCATTAAAGTCCCTGTTGGTGTAATGGTCAGGCGTCCCAGTACTTTTGACCATATAAGTCCATTTCTATTATAATGAAGAAATGGAGCAGTGTAATATCTGTACATTATAAAGAAGACATTTCTTTACAGAGACTGAATATTAATAACATGGTCAACAGGCAGATGTTGTTTATACACTTACTGTCATCTAATTCTTCACGTTCTGATCTTCCTCATCTGACAGTTCCTTTAAGTCACTGTATTTGCTTGCTGCAGCTAAAACATTTAAACATCTGGATAAATTAAACCATCTTACATGTACAGTATCAATTCTGAACAAAACCTTGCAACTCTATTGTTCTTTTTGTTGCACAATGTGATGCCAGTGTCAAAAATTCAAGATGAAGCTGTCGAAAGAAAAGAAGTCTTTCAAGTACTTTTGTCTACACTGTAAAGTCACTTTCTGGAGATTCAAGGTTTTGTTCCGGCAGTGACAGTAGCTTTAAATACAGGAGTATCTGGGCCTCGTGCAAAAGTCTTTGGCAGGCAAGAAAACGGTTTTCGACTACAATTATTTCTTTCGGCAGTGTTTTTGTTTAACAGTAAAACACTATACAAGATAAATACAAATAAACATAAACACAGTAAATATAACCAGAATGTCTTGTTTTCAGTAAAGTTGTTGAATTAGAAGAGCAGCTCCTGATTTAATGTAATGACGGACAGGTCAGCTGAAGCAGGTACTGGATGGTGACTGTAAATACTGGATTTCCTCGAGGAGAGGTCTAGAAATGGTTAAGCTAATATATTCACACACATCAAACCTTTTTGCTTATTTGTACTGATTCTAATTTCTGTGTTTTTCTTATTTTTTTGGCCTATTTATTGCCACAGCATTTTCTTAAGACTCTTGCATAGTGTTGTTCAGGGTCCGACAACAGTATTAGCCACATTAACTACAGTCTTAGGGCCACGATTTACTTGCTGTTAACTATGCATACAGATGTACAACGTGACAAGTATCCGGCATTTATATGGACTATATGGACAAAAGTATTGGGGCACACCTGTTTTTCAGAGATTGGGCCCCTTTATTTCCAGTGAAGGACAATCCTAATGCTTCAGCAGACCAAGACATTCTGGACAACACCATTCTTCCAACTCTGTGGACCCAGTTTGGGGAAGAACCTTTTCTATTCCAGCATGACTGTGTCCCAGTTAACAAGGCGAGCTCCATAAAGGCATGGCTGGAGGAGTTCAGTGTGGAAGAACTTGACGGGCCGCAGAGCCCTGACCTCAACCCCATCCAGCACCTTTGGGATGAACTGGAATGGAGATTGTGATCCAGACCTTCTTACCCAATTGCTCTTCTGCTCTGCAGAAACTCTAAAATCTTATGGAAAGCTTTCCAGGAAGATTGGAAGCTGTTATAACTAAAAAGGGGGACCAACTCCATATTAAAGTCTATGGATTTGAATGTAATGTCATCAAAGTCCTTGTTGGTGGAATGGTCAGGTGTCCCAGTACTTTTGTCCATATCGTGTTGTTAATATTTCTCAAGATAGACAGAAGGTACACAGACGAGTGTGTGAACACTGCTGCCAGCCTGCTGTGTTCATTTACATATCCAAAGTTGAACAGCAACTAGATCTATGCCCTTAAACATAAAGGTTGCAGAAAGGGTTTTTACTCTCTGCCATAAATGAACTTTGCTTGGGTCCCTAAGAAACCAATTTCTGGTGCTTAAAATGACCATTTGTGGAAATGAGATGTGTGTAAAGAACCATTAGAGGTTTCTTAGACCTTTAAAAGGTCACAGTCACAAACCTCAATTACAAAACCTCAGGGATCCCTTTTAGGTACCTACCTCTTTTGAAAGGCCGTGTTAGATCTTATTTATTCACAGGGTTTGAGCAATCGAGAAAACCTCTAAATTTAGTGTATACACACACGTTATATTACCTGTGTCAATAAAAGTTTTAGAAATGATGTAAAACATTTTAAAATTGCAGCAACTATACAAAACCGCATTCTCCGACCGTTGGGCGGCATTGTGCTTAAGTAGACAGGCTGGTTTTAAGGACACCTGATTTACACCTTGTTTGTTAGTATGCATGGAAACACCATGTGGTACCACTGAAAATATTACATTGCATAAACTTCTAGGTTCCCAAATGGTTCTTGGCTATGAAGTACAGAACCAAATACTTAAGAACCGTTACATTATGTGGAGTCTTTTCAAACTCTCAATTTTTTTTATTCAACTAAAAGTGGTTCTTCTGTTGCATATTTTCTATGGACCTTTACTTTTTAGAGTTTAGGGACTGAATATTGAAGAATATAATCTGTACTGCTTTCTCCTACACTTACTCACTCATACAGGCACATACAGAACAAGGGAGGTTAAGGGTCTGTTGGTGTTAAGTAAGAACAACAAAACCAAAGAGAAGATCTTGCATGACAAAAGAGAATACATGCATAGTATTAAAAAAAAAAAAAAAAAAAAAAAAGAATGACCTCCAGGCATCAGTGAAAGAAGTTTGGAGGAAACCAGTTCCTTTGAAAGGTTCATTTTCCACTTGCTGACATCAGAGAAAGAGTGGAATAAGAGATGCTCTTGCAACCCCTCGGCCAGGGCTTCTTTCTGGAGCTTGGAAAAACTGGAACCTTGAGCACTGTGGAGGAAGAAAACACTCAAGGGAAAACTTTGAATGAGGATGGGGAAACATTCCCTGGAAGATTTGAAGCTCAGAGCTCAGACTTCTCCGTCTTCTCTGTGAGGGGTTCTGTCTCAGAGGGGTCATCCTGAGGGAACACGACGTAAAACAGCTTCTGCCCCACATACGTCACGAACTCTGGAACAAAGCCCGGTCAAGATTAAACATTGTTTATTGTTTATTTGTCACTTGCACAGTTATACAAAAACAACATGTAGTCAAATGGGCCCCTGAAATGTCAATGTGTACAATATAGTTAAATAAAGACAAAATGCAAGGCCATAACCAAATGACAAGTGTAGACAAACATTTACTAGTGTAAAAAATGTGAAGTGTTCAAATTTACATTATAGACTATGTACTATAAAGAGCTTTGTGCTGATTGCCGTTGATCTACCCTACCAGTCAAAAGTTTGGACACACCTTCTGATTCTGTGTTTTCTCTTTGTTTTTATTCTTTTACATTGTAGATTAATATTGAAAACCAACAAAAATGATAAAGGAACACATGGGATTATGAAGTAAACAAAAAAGAGTCAGAATCTGTTCTGTAATAAGGGAATGATGGACTGTTGTTTTTTTAAATTAGTTAAGTGGTTCTTGCCATAATGTGCAGTAGAACTGTAGTGGAATAGGATCACTAACTGTGGACCAACCCGACCATCCCAACTGATGATCTCAAACACTGTTATACTCTATTGTTCTCTATTATTCTCTATTCTTGTTCCTTTCTCTGGGTCGACCCGAGGAGGACGGGTTCCCCTTTTGGTTCCTCCCGAGGTTTCTTCCTCCTGCTGAGGGAGTTTTTCCTCGCCTCTGTTGCCTCTGGCCTACTCACTAGGGGCTCAGACCTGGACTATGTAAAGCTACTTTGTGACAACCTGGTAGTAAAAAGCGCTATATAAATAAAATTGAATTGAACTGAAACACCCAAACCCAAAACAATTTAGGCGAGAAATTCCACCAATGAACTCTTGACGAAGAACTCCTGTTAATTATATACCATTCCAGGCACTGGGTGGATAAGTGGGGGGGAGATGATTTTTAAAAGTGGGGGGAAACTTATAGAGCTTTAGAGTTGCTTCAGCATCTGCCCTACACACCTGTTTACAATCCCTTTCACTCGCAGTTGTGGCTAATATATGTTTAACTTCAATCTTCTTCATATTTCTGACTCTGATGCCTCTATAGCGGTCTGGGGATGACTGTGGAACTGCAAAAGGGGATAGAATGCCAATAACTACTAGAAGGTTTTGCCGAAGAAACGATGGACTGGCATTAAGGTCAGGAGGACCTTTAAATTTACTCCATCACAGTCAAAACTCGAGGGGCCGCACTCACCCACTGCGCTGTAGATCCAACGTGGCTTCTCTGACCAGGTCACTCCAATGAAGTAGATGGGAACCCCTGTGAGCATGATGACAAGACCCATTCCACACACCACAGGCTCCGAGTACAGACTGAAGCCCAGCAGCACTGCCCAAAACACCAAGTAACTGATGGGGATCAGCAAATTCACCTACAGGGAGAGAGAAACGAGAGAAAGAGCTACTGAGAGCTGTACTTTTTAAAACAGACCACTAAAACAAATTCAGTTCTAAATCCCAGTACCATGCCCTGTCTATCACAATGTTTACTCTCTTTTAACACACAAATGTTTGGGATTGGAGTAACATAAAACATGTAAAACCGTTTGTGAACTGAACTGTAGATAAAAAATCACTTAAAACTATCAAAATCAAGTAAAGCTGGGGAGATCCACCCCAAATATTCAGAGGCCGTATGCTCTGCATACAACAGCTAATTATCCCAAATCTTCTTTGAGAAGAAGTATGATGTGGGTCTTCATTTTTACAGCTATCAGGACCAGAATCATACAACTGTATTGATCCCAGAGTGAGATCTGGGTCTGCACCCAGCTACCTCAATCCCATCATTGAGTCTTATGTTCCTACTTGCTCCCTCCATTACTCCAAGGAACATCATCTGGCTCTGCCAGCCCTACACACAAGATAAACCCAGACCAGACTGGTCTCATTCTGGTTCCCCACTGGTTGAATGCGCTGACAAAGGCAGCAGAATCCCTTTCTGTCTTTACCAACTTATTTTATTTAAACTCTAACTCTAACTCTTAATCTCTGCATTTGCGTGGACGACAAAGAAAGAATTTCATATAAACGTTTTGAATCTTTTAATTGTGAATCTTCAAAAACCTCCTGAAGACTTATCTGTTCACAGAGCATCTCTGTCCTGATCTTAGTCTTGTTGTTCTACTCTTACATAAAGACCTAGCACTTAGAACTCTCCTCTGGTTCTCACACTGTCCTGAAATTTGAGTGTTTCCTCAAATTGCAAGTCGCTTAAAACCATCTGCCAAATGAATGTAATGTCATAAAAATTGCTTAAAATGGTAGTTTCATGGTTCGAGAGGACACATCTTACTAAACCTAAACATACAAAATTAATGCAGTAAATAAAATGAGAGTAGTTGTTGAAGTTATGTGCTAAATATAAGAAATACAGTAGATGACTGCAGTATTTCCTCTGTAAACTGACATTAGTTTCTGACTTGACAAGTGTTCCGGCTTGGTGGTCGGTTTTACCTTAATGGGTCTGACGAGTTTGGGTTTTTTCCAGCGATAGTACAGCAGCCCAGCGATGGTGACTCCATAGGAGAGGTAGTTTATAAAAGACACGTAGTTGATCAAGTTGTGAGTTTCTCCAATACAGAGAATCACTATGGTAGCGGTACACTAAGGAGGAGAAAGTCAGAGTTTCCAGGATGATTACAATAAAAAAAATATTTACATATAAGATAAGGTAAGAAAAAACATTATCTCGAGAGATATTCTTGTATTGTTAGCGTGCTCAGTGCAACAAAATATAATGAAATGAAGTAAGACAACAAAAAGAAAAATTATAGACAATAAAGTGCAACACAATTACAAGAATCTGATCATACCAATAATTTATACATGGTGTATTGATTAGATTTTTTCTTAGACTAGAAACCCCATATACAGGACTGTCTTAAGCACCTGTGCAAATTGTTTGAAGCCATTTTTCTCAGCGTGTGTGTCACGGTTCGGCTTTTCAGTTGTTTGGTTCTGTTTTTTTGTTCTTGTTTTGGGTCTTTTATTTGGACATGCCTGTTTGTTTTGTTCGGTGATCACGCGCTTTAGTTCTCAGCTGTTTTCTGTTCACGTATGAAATGCTTTTAAGTTCCAGCTGCTTTGTGATTGCTCCTGATTTCTGTCATTATTTAAGTTCTGTTTCTGTTCATCTTAGTCATGAGTCCATAGCCTCATTTACGCCTCAGTGACAGTTTGGAACACTTATCCTGTTTCTCGTGTTTCTGGAGGCCCGCGTGCCTGTTTATGTTCTGTCTGATTTTCTTTAATAAAACCATGTCTAGCCTGGATCCCTGGTCTGTATTCTGGTCTGTGCCCCGAGGAAGTTCATGGTCGTGGGCTAGCCCCCCCGACTGTGACAGTGTGAAAATGAATGTGTCTTCCTGACAGTAAAAGTTAACATTAGAATAAACACAAACAGTAAAATGTATTAAGATTTGTTTTCTTTGTAAAAGTAGCTATTTTATATTTTGAGAAGACAACACAGGTTCGGTTCCAGATTCCTCCTCGGTTCCTCCAGATGTTGTTTGGATTTGTGAAGCTCCATTAGCACCTTCTGTTTTAAATTAATGAAGTGCCTCAAACCAGGTTTCTGATGAAACTACAGTAATACTGGACTTCCACAAGAACTAACTTATAAACTGAACATAACATCACTGTTTACTGTAGTGTTTGTTTTTTATTTTCAATTTAATAACTATATTTAGTAAAATTCATGTAAAAAAAATGCTCACTGCTCATCAAAACAGTATTTAAATATTATTTTTACAGATGCCTCAGACTTTTTCACAGTATTCTACATTACAACAGCTGGACCTTCATGTAACAACATGCATCTATACTGTCATGGTCAAATAAATGAATAAAGGTATTTAAAGTACAGCATCTCTTACACAGACGAGGAGAGCTGGGATGGGTGTGCAGTTTTTCAGATGGATCATGGCCAGCAGGTAAGGCAGATGGCCTTCTCTGGCTCCAGAGAAACACAACCTGGGAAGCAGAGAAGCTCATTTACTAATCAGATGTAGTGATTTTTACAGGCTTTCTGAGAATGCCCTGGCGTGTCTTTACCTGGAGGACGTGAACAGATAGCCGTTAATTCCTCCGAAAGTGGACAGAGCAACGGAGATGGGCATCACCCAGGAGAACATCCCCAACAACTTCTCACCAAACGTCTGGGAGACAACACAGGTTAACACAGATCACACCAGGAAACACACCAAGGACTGATAAATGCAATTCGTTCATTCATGTGCAATATTTCTAGTACAGTTTAACTGTGTGCAATTGTGTGTTTCTTTAAAGGTCTGCTGCCACCAGGGACCTGAGGATACCTCGATGTTTGAAGGTTTGTATATACCGTATTTTTCGCCGTATAAGATGCGCCGGAAGATAAGACGCGCCGGAAGATAAGACGCACCCAATTTTAAAGGAGGAAAATCTAGAAAAAAAAGATTCTGAACCAAATA
>JBBPDC010062983.1:0-10953 GCA_037974485.1 Hemigrammopetersius urotaenia
GAGAGAGAGAGAGAGAGAGAGAGAGAGAGAGAGAGAGAGAGAGAGAGAGAGAGAGAGAGAGAGAGAGAGAGAGAGGGTGAGAGAGAGAGAACGAGAGAGAGAGAGAAAATGAGAATGTGGGTGTGAGAAGGATTTGCTTTGAGGTTCCTGGCACACATTTGACCTGGGCAACAGAAGACTGTGTGTGTGAGTGTGTGTGTGTGTGTGTGTGTGAGTGTGTGTGTGTGTGTGTGTGTGAGAGAGAGAGAGAGAGCGAAAGAGGGCCTGAGAACATCCACATAAAACCTGCTTTACTCTTGCGATTAAGTAACAAGATACGGAGGTGGGTATCATCAACCACACCACAAGAAAAATGACGAATATAGCGAATCTTTAGATTCTATGCCAAACAATAAGGTTCAAGCTTAAAACAATTATTCATTTAAAACTGAATTTAGCATGATGTGATTCTTCAGCATTTCAGTTTCCATAATGATTGTCGCTGTATTAGTTCCATCAGCTTTATAGCTACATTACTGTAACTTCAAACGTCTTGCCTGTCACATACCGAGGTCACACACAACATCACTTCAGTGCTATGTAGGGGCTGAATCACTGCGGCTATAAACTACCGTAGCCTGAATATGTGCTCATATCTAAATGTGCGTATAGTTGTGGCATCAAAGCCTTGTTAAATGAAGTTTGGCAGGGGAAGTGAATCTGGGGAAACCCATCGAATGTCTCAATGGCCTTTTTTTAGGAAAGAGGGAAAAAATTTCGTTTTCATTAAATTATTATTCTACAACATCTTGTCTTTCATTCCTGAAAATATCTTGTTGAAAATCGCTGGTTTAATGTGATTTGAGTCAGTCAGATGCAAGTCATAGCAATGTAAGATGGTGCAGGAGTACACAGGGCAAGGTAGTTGCTGAATAGACTTTTGTAATCCAAGGGATGCCTTAAACGAGGTTATACTGGACAATTTCTCATCCAGAGATGAGGACGATGGTGAGGACAACAATGGAGGAGGGGAATTTACAGACATGCAAGAGGAGTCATGCTATGAAGGTAAGCAAACTTTTTTCCCTCAGTTATACTGTTATACTGCATGACTATCAAGCAAAATATCTGAGTCTGAATTCTTAACACAATAAAACTAAAAACTTCCTTGAAAAAGGTTATTTGATATCTGTGTCTGTATTAGACTATGGACATCTCTGTAGCTAACCCTGGTATACTATTTCATGGTCTCCTGATGTCACGTCGGGTGCTCGGGGAGTGAGGCGAGGCGCAAGAGTGCAGGTTCCATAGATGGAATTTTATTACATAAACGACACAGACTCTACATAACGAAAACAAAAAGCCACAAGGGGCTAACAGAAGTACAACTAACAGCAGACACATCAGGAGTGGACCACGTGCAGGAAACACCCAGGGTATACGTGAGGGTTGACCAGCACTTGAAACATGAATTCATAGAACTTAAATACAAAACCCACTCAAACAAGAACCAATCATAACTTTACTTTAAAGAAAACACAGGACAACGTACACTAACCACAGAAACAAACATACACTCAATTCAAAGTAAGAGTCCCCAAAAATTGAAACCCCCGATTGCAGCCTCTAGCGGCCGCTCTGTGGACGTCACACCTGACAGGACGAGAACGTTTTATATTTGTGTTCTGGTCACCAAAACATGTTAAACAACACTGACAAGTGCGTTGAAAATTGCATTGTAAAGCACAGCCACAAACTTTATTTTGTTTCTGCTTTCAGTCCAGGTTTTATGAGAGTTTAAAACGGGGAATTAGCCTGAAATTAGAGTCTCATATTAGGCTACATAGTGATGATGATGATGATGATGATGATGATGATGATGATGCTAGCTTGCATGAAGTTGGCAGCACACAATAAATTTGCTCAAATGTTCATTTTGTCAGCACAAACGATGCATTAACGGTTGCATTAGCAGTCCTTGATACTAATGGGGTGCTAGGGCCCCAGATTACCAACTAAGTTAAAAAACAAGTTAAAAAACACTTTATAACTTTTCACCACTATTTGATGTATCACGTTTATCAGACAATTGGCTTTGGTATCACCTCATTTAAAGGGTGAATAAACACAAGTGTTAGGCCTTTTTCCACCAGTCATACACTTTACAACACAACATTGTTGACTGTGTTGTCATCAGACATCAATTAGCATTTTGTAGCAGTGCCATTAAGATTCTGTTTCAAGGTTTTGTGTGTGTGTTTGAGGTAGCAGACCACATACTTTACTCCAAAAACTGTGTAGTGTTGCTTTAATATAACCTGTTCAAGTGCACAAATGTTAATGTTGCATGCACAATCAAACATAAATGATTTATAAAGATTTTCAACATATGGGGTGTCAACTTCACACAGGTTTTATATGTTTGTAGCACTGATAAAAATCAAGGCTGTAGTGCAAAGTGGATTAACCTATCTAGGACTGTAAATGTTGATTAACCAGTAGAAGTTTAGCCTCTTTACTGAAGTCTGATATTTTTCTTTCTGCATTTCTCCAGGGAGATTCTGACACCATTACCAGTTCCACACCAGGGTGATGGCAATGTTGGGGATTTTATCTGTGCCTGCAAGTACAAGGGGCTCCCGTGTTCAACTCGTTTCTTGCCAGAGGAGCTGCAGATGATTCGTTGCTGTTACCTGGAAAGGACACTTTGATAGTCTTGATCCAAATGTTTTACCTGATCAACTTCTTCCAAAGGGTCTTGATGCTAAAAGTGAAAGTGACCATCTGTCATACGTGAACACATCACAGCACGAAATTCAACCTCTGCATTTAACCCATTCACCAAGGGAAGCAGGGGGCAGCCAGGAACACAGCGCCCGGGGAGCAGTGTGTGGGGGCGGTACCTTGCTCAGGGTACCTCAGCTGGGAATCGAACCCAGGCTTTCTGGTCGCAGGGCGAATGCCCTAACCACTCGGCTACCAGCTGCCCCTAAAAGGCAACAGAATGGCAGAAAAGGCAATGAAATTTTTGCTTTGCCCCCAGCCCCAGATTGCAGATTAAATAAGTGATTCTGGTGCTGCTTTGTTAAGTGCAGTCAGGATAGAGGCCAGTTTTAAAAGAAAGGGTGTCTTTGTGCAGTTTACACTGATTTGTATTTTATTGTACTGTAGCCTTGAAACAAAGATTATACTTAATGCCTAGAAACACTACGCCAAAACTGAAATAAAAAAATGATATGAAATAGTGGTTCAATCAATATAAACTAATTTATGTATAGTGCACAAATAAGACAGGACATGTTTAATATATTGTAATAAATATATTTCATCCATATATGTGTTTGTTATTTACTCTTAAAATACTCCATAACTAACAAAGGTTGGTGATAAGTTAAACCGGATGTGTTTCCAAATAAAGACTGAATGCTCTGTTAATTTGTTGTGTGTTGTGTGAAGCTTGGTGCCAAAGTGACCTTTTTTGAATGTATATTGACTAAATAAATGTTTTACTAAAGTAAAGTGATTCATTATCTTCGTTATTTTCTGCTACTTTACTGCTCTGATTCAATTTATAATCCTCATCTTTTGTGTTTTTCTCAAAATTCCATCCCGAAAAATCCAACTGGTCTGCTGACTTTGGGTAAGTATAACATTTGATAGGGACATGGTATGAAAATAATGAAAACATATCAGACAGCATCAAAATCTCAAATTCCACCATGTGAAGGGTTTCCCAGATCCCACCACAAATGTCTGGATGGTTTTTTTTTTCATGTCACATGAATTGGGGATTCTATATTGGCTGTAATTATGAGTCAATGGTGTTTGTGTGTATGTGTGTGTGTGTGTGTGTGTGCGCCCTGCGATAGATCTATAAGTATTTGAACTTTTATTAATCACATTTTTGTAATTTTCTTTCTGTATACACCACCATAGATTTGATATTAAACAATCAAGTAATGGAAGTATAGACTTTCAGCTTTAGTTTAAGCCATAGCTGTCACTCGGGCTGAGGGGAAGGACAGAGCAGCAGGCAGCATGCTTTTCCAGAAGGGCCTTCTTTATTTAAAAACTAAAGTTCAAGCTCTCGAAACGAACACAAATGAAGACGTAGAAGTGTCTCCCTTCTCCGGAGGACCTTCACTCCACGTCACTTCTACAGTACGTCACATGCTAATCCTCGGGTTCTTCGGAGGACCTTCTCTCTGATGCAACCCGGATAGCGCACACACACACGCGCGCACACTTTGAGAGACTCTCGCTCCTCCTTGAGACGGACACTATGTAGAAAGCCCCACTCCATGTGAGACCGTGGCTTGCCGTATCACTCCTGCACGGGGACAGATATACAGACTGGAAAGGGGGAAACACAATTAGTTCAGTGTACATGCCACTCATCACACTCCCCGGCTCGGTGGTACTCCTCTCCTCGTGTTCTGTCTGAGACACTGCCAGGTTAAGTTCCTCAGCTCAGTCCACTGGAGCAGGACAGTCTCTCTGTTTCAAGTTCACAATCACACCACAGCCACATACAGTTCTCACAGAACCCCCCTTTACACATTCTTGCTAAACGAGGTGGAGGCTTATCAGACGTCACAATAGCATTAAGCTTTTAGAAGTAACAGCCATTTTTTCACAGACTCTGTCCATTTTGAGAGGCTCAAAAGTAATATACAATATAATATAATATAACATATGTGTTGTTTTAATACTTGGATAAAAAAATCCTTTGCAGTCAATGTCTGGAACCCATAGACATCACAAAATTCAATTCAGTTAAATTTTATTTATATGGTGCTAAGTTCTAGGTCTGAGCCCCTAGTGAGCAAGCCAAGAGTCAACAGAGACAACAAAGGTTCCCTAAAACTGGAGGAAGAAACCTCAGGAGAACCTAAGACTCAAAAGGTCTTTTGTGTAGAGCCTTAATTACTACTGAATAGATGTGAGTCTATGAGAAGGTAAGCTATCAGAGAAGGTAAGCGTCAGTAGTGGTAGCTTTTGTTAGTCAGTGTGAGAAGCAGTTTGAGGGACTTTAGTCCACAACAGCAGGACTGACACTCTCTGCTGGAGCTTTGAGGAGCTGTCACCCTTGAATGTGGGAGTAGGAACACAAATGGGCAGTCCAAAGCAGCTGAACCGGTCAAGGACACTTGGACAGCAGACCACAATGATCATGTAGGGATTGTGCATTTCTTAGCAATATTTCAAAGATAAAGAGAAGCTATTTTAGTAATAGTATGTATATATGTGCATTGAAGGACAGATCTGGGTCAGCAGTGACACAGATTTTTTTTTACTGCTGACACAGGAGAAGTTGAGGAGCAAGCAAGGTCTAGCATTAAATCTGACTGTTTGTTTCTGGCAGCTTTTGGACCTGGAAAAAGGAGCTCTGTTTTTTTCTGTTGAGCAAGAGAAAGTGTGTGACATCCTGTCATTTATAACATTTACTCAGTGCTCAGTCTTATTTAATCTATATTTATCATCTGGGTCGGCAAGTTATAAATTGTGTGTAATCTGTGCAGTGGTGGAATTGTCATTTTGGGATAATCAGACTTAATGGCACCATGTAAAATGTAAATAAAAGAGATCCTTAAACAAAACCTTGCAGGATCCCATGTTGTCCCATGATGATTCCTGTTCACACAAACTGATAGCAGTTGGTCAGCTCTAGGATAAGGCTGTTAGTGAGACTCCGACCAGGTTTTGTAGTCTGTCTAGAAGAATAGACATTTATTTCATCTGTCCAAAGGAACCTTATTCCAGAACTGTGCAGTGTTTTTGGAATAAATCTAATCTGACCTCCCTGTTCTTCAGTGGTACCAGAGGTCTGCATTGAGGTTAACCCTCCATATTTACATTCATCATGCTGTCTCTGTATTGTAAACTTTGACAGGGATATGCTTCCCTCCTGAAGAGTACTCTTGACCTGGCTAGATGTTGTGAAGTGGTTTTTCTTCACCAAGAAAAGATCATACACTTGTGTTGACTTCTGTGGTCTGCTCAGAGTTCACCAGTGCATACTATCTTTTTAAGGACGTACTAAATGGTTGATTTATTTATCATCTCCGTTTTTTCAAGCTAAGGATGACCTCTTTCACTTGTATTGACTTCTTTGGACCTTATGCTAAGTTCAAACGAATAGCTACCACAAACAAATACACTGACTTTTATCTACTTACCATGGAATAATGAGGGAACGGCCGCACCTGGTGATGAAGTCACTTTTGAGTCGCTGAAATTAGGGGGACACTGCTATTTCTGAAAGGTTAACAAACTGAAAGAGAATAGTTCCATCACATCTTATACTTATTTAGATACATACAGCCATTACTCAATATTAATTATTTGAGTTAAATATTCTTTTCGTATAAAAACACAAATAATATGTAAATCAAATCATAGGGGTGGAGGTAGCTCAGTGGGTAGGATGCTTGCCTCTGGACCAAGAGGTCATGAGTTTGAATCTTACCTTCAGCAAACCAACACTGGGTCCCTCAGCAAGACCCTTAACCAGGGAGACTGCCCCCTGTAGTTAGGGAATAGAAATCGCTTTGGATAAAAGCATTTGATAAATGCCATAAATGTTAAATGTCTAATAATTCTTCTGACAGTGAATGCAACTTTTTATAGTCTTGCGTATTTTCACATGTGAACTATATATATTTGTAAATATAGAAATGTACACCACACACAAAGTCTGTTACTGCAAATAAAATCAGTTGAATTTACGTCTCACCCAAGTACTGAGCAATGGCTTTGAAGAAAAAGCAAAGCTGGGCAGCAAAATGTTACTGACTTCTTTTTATAATCTATAGTAGCTCAGATTCAAAAAATGCAGAGATCTAAAGACTATTTACTCTCTGTCTCCCTCTGTTTGTGTCAACACTTTCAATCAAACGCGCAAACACACAGAAGCACGCTCAGACAGCGGAGAGAATCGACTGCAGTGTTCAACATGACCAGCGAAAGGTCACTGCTGTTTTCTCCTTTTCTCTGTGCTCCTCAGGTGGGACCATTATGACACTTTGTTTCTTCAAAGGCATCAATCAAAGGCGTCACTAAGCGATTGATTGATTGGTGCAGCTCGTTAAGCCCCTTTGGTCTGGGTTCTTATCAGGACTAAGCTCCAACCACCTTGGCATAAAAGCCGGAGAAAAAGTTTAATACAAAGCTGGAGGTCATGGCATTACTTTACTTACTTTCAGAGAAAACCAAATGTAAACCAAATACGGACAAATAATTTACTGTTAAACATATGTTACATATGTAATTCTGTGTCTATAGGTACAAGTTGATACTTATTATTGAATTTTTTTATTATTATTATTATTATTATTATTATTATTATTATTATTATTATTATTATTATACATTTCCTGGATTAAAAGTGTTACACTTAAGAGAGCATTCAATAGTAATAAAAATGTCTTTTAGCAGGTTTTATTTTTCTATTAGCATGACATGATTAAGAACAGGACTGCTGTTGAATGAATTTAACCAATTACTGAAGACCATTTACTTACAAATTATAACAAGCAGACTGTAAAAATGACACACATTTCAGAACCCTGCTGGATTAAAATCGCCCCTCAATAAGTTTAGTCATACAGGACTAAAATTGCTTTATGATTATTAAGGTCAGACTGCAAAAACAACACACACTGTAGATTCATACTGGATTTAAAAATCACTGTTATTACAAATAACCAGTATCATCTCAATGCTGAACCGTTCATGAACACTGAGATGGTGTTATTCTGTCTTTTTACTTTTTGGTGTTTGGCGCCTACACTCTCCCTCTGTGTCTGACGTTTGTGTAGGTGATTCTGGCCTCTATTTGCATACCTGCCCTGAAGATGTTGCTGCGGATGTGAAAGCAGAAATAGGATATAAAACTAATTAAAAATGCTTTAATGGCTTCCTCATTATCCGCACAAGGGATGACCCAGCTATCTCTGCCAAGAGTGAAATTACATGGCACAGGCATGTACGCATGAGGACAAACACTATCATGTTTACCCCAATGTAACAACTGTCTGTATCTAAAACCTTGGTGTAATAATCACACACATAACCCAAGGCTTACAGTGCTTGAGCCTTCAGGATTTTATCTTGAGTTAGAAATTGTTCTGCTCATATCAATCTCCACTGTACAGCTCCGGAAAAAAATAAGAGATGACTGCAATTTAAAAGAAAAAAAAATCCGCATTGAGTATGACAGCCGTTTCATGTCAGTGTCTGTTCAATTCCTACACAAGCACCTCATTCTGCTTTATGAAGGACTAATTAGTGAACATCTGAAGCAAATCTTATTTAATGTGGAAAGGTATGAAAAAACTTACTGCTGTAATCAAAGGTAATTATTGCCATTTTGTTTGAGTGAAAAAGAGATTTGCTTTCTTTGAATTATTCAAGTTCTGTAAAGACTGCATCATTTGTCTTATTTTGATTTTTTGTCCATCCATCCATCCATCCATTATTTACCCCTTATTCCTGCATTCAGGGCCGGGGTGGGGAGCTGGAGCCTATCCCAGCAGCAATGGCGGGGTACACCCTGGACAGTCGCCAGCACGTCGCAGGGCCACATATAGGGACAGACAACCATTCACGCTCACATTCAGACATACAGGCAATTTAGAGTGCTCAATTCACCTATTCCCCAAAGCACGCATGTTTTTGGTGGTGGGAGGAAACCCACGCGGTCACGGTGAGAACATGCAAACTCCACACTGAAAGACCCTGCGCCCAACCCGGGAGTCAAACCCAGGATCTTCTCGCTGTGAGGCAACAGCGCTAACCCCTGCGCCACTGTGCCACTGTGATTTTTTTGTCATTTCCTTAAAAATGATGCTTTAAAAAACAATATTTTTATTTGGAAATTAGGAGAAATATTGTCAGCTGTTAAAAACGAAGGCAAAGCTGTTCAGTTCAGTACTTGCACCTATAAAAGATAAAACTGGAGTCTCTTATTTATTTCCAGAACTGTATTTACATGAGCATGTATTGGAAGTTACTTGCATTTACGGGTGATTTCATTTTGTAAAGCTCCCTTTTTTCTCTGTTTTGATTCCAGAACCTCCATCTGTGTTTTCAAAGTGACACAATTTCTGCAGTTGTTCTTCCAAAGATTCTAATTTAATCAGATCCCCAAATGTAGTCGATCAAACAAACCATGCTGATTTGGATAAATGAGATGTTGTCTCAGCTATCATTCCAACACAGTGCACAATTTGGGTGTAACTATGGAGATGAATCAGGAACAGACACTTGACCTCCAGCCTTCAGCACTGCTAATCTGAGGATTCTTGATGTTGGCATTTGTCTTTGCCAGAACAGTAAAGTCTCACTTCAGGTCATTTCCTCTGGCTGACTGGCAGTGTTGGTCCTGGCATGTCACAGAACTGTTCCAGCCTTTCCATTACAGAATCCCTCCCACCACCCGCTTCTGTGTTCATGCCCTCTGTCTCTACTCTAGCTCCTTTTTTACCCTTTTATTCACACTTGCATTTTTTAACCCTAAAGCACTAAAGCATGATGATAAATATTATCATGACTGAGATCTGTTTGCAGTAGATCATCCTAACCAAAATCATTCAGCATTAAACACTATGAAGAATGTATATTGATTTTATGCAGCAGATGATACTAGCAGATACCGTCATCCAAATAGTAGTTCCAGCAGCTTAGGCCTTGTTTACACTTAGACTGATTTGCAAAAGTATTCACCCTCCTCGGCTTTTATCTATTTTGTTACATTCCAACCTGTAATTTCAATGTTTTTAAATCTCATTTTATGTGATGGATCTGCACTAGATTGTGCAAAATATGTATGAAAAGAAAATAATAATAAAAAAAATAAATAAAATTGGCATGTGCATATGTATTCACCCCCTTTTCTGTGAACTGGTGCAAGCAATTACCTTCAAAAGTCACATAATTGGTGAAATGAAGTTCACCTGTGTGCAATCTAGTAACCCTTTTCCACTGCACTGGTTCCCGTGCCAGTTTCCAATTTTGGAACCAGGGCCACGCCCTAAAACTTGCACGTCATCATTGTCTATGTCAATCACTTTCAACAGTAATAACCCGCTGAATAAACTGCATTTGGACATTGAAATAAATCCTCAAAGTTTGGAGAATAACCAGCAAGCAGGAACTGAGTTCGGCCATGTTTGTTTCTGTTTAGTGGGCGTGGCCTGTCCCGTATTCTCATGCGGCTCCCGCTGAGCTCCTGTCTAGTGTAAATGCTGGCCGGTTCTCGACTGGTTCCCAGTTCAGCACCAGCCGAGCACCACAGCCAACTCCTGGCACCAGCACCAGTGTAGTGGAAAAGCAGTGTCACGTGATCTGTCAGTATAAACACACCTTTTCTGAAAGCCCCAGGGGCTGCAATACCACCAAGCAAGAAGACCAAGGAGGTCGCCAAACAAGTCAGAGAAGTACAAGACCGGTCAAGAGGGCATTAACGAGAGAGGCAGCACAGAGACCAAAGGTAACCCTGAAGGAGCTGCAGAGTTCCACAGCAGAAACTGGAGTATCTCTCCATGGGACCACAATAAGCCTTTACACTCCATAGAGCTGGGCTTTATGGACGAGTGGCCAGAAAAAAGCCATTGCTTAGTGTTAAAAATAAGAAGGCACATTCTGAGTTTGTCTAAAAGCATGTGGGTAACTTCCCAAATGTGTGGAGGAAGGTGCTCTGGTCTGATGAGACTAAAATCAAAGTTTTCGGCAACATCCTATGATCACATTGCATTTACACACATAGATCCAGTCACATTACATGCTTGACTAGCCCAGGATCAGGGTGACTAGATCCAAACATATTCCAATACATGGCTATACTTGCAGTTGGTAGCCTAGTGGTTAGGGCATTCGCTCTGCGACCAGAAAGTCTGGGTTCGATTCCCAAGACCGCTAGGCACCACTGAGGTACCCTGAGCAAGGTACTGTCCGCACACACTGCTCCCCGGG
>JBBPDC010063015.1:0-10952 GCA_037974485.1 Hemigrammopetersius urotaenia
TGTATATATTGGACCTCAGAGCTGGTTGTAGCGGCACGTAAGCGCGTGGGAAGAGCTGACACAGGCAGGGAGCATCGGTAAAACAATACTCGGTTTTGCTGAAAGAGAGAGAACTCTGCTGCATCACATGGATGGTATTCTCTTACCCCACAGTGTTTATTTTCCCAAGTTCATCTCTGGTATGATACTGTGGGAAAACTGACCATGCAGCATTTACAGTAGGAGCATTATGTAATTTGAGAGGGCCCTCCCCAAAACTCAGTGCCCTCTCTGTCAAGATCCATATATTCACATCTACAGAGGCTTCCTCCCGGCTGTATAGAACGCTTCCGCTACGGCTGCGGCAAAAACAAACAAATAAAATACTGAAGAAAAAAGAAATAGGAAGAGGTCACCTGTAGAGGGCAGAGTGCTCAACATGGCCGAGGCTGAGTTGCCTTACCAAACATTTCTGCTATATTTTAAAATGAATTTTAGTGGGGATTTTGCTTATAAATGAAACTTGAAGCAAAGTGAAATGATCTCCCACCTCTTCAAGACCCTCCTCTTCAAGATCCCCCTCTTCAAGACCCACCTCTTCAAGAACCCCCCTCTTCAAGATCCCCCTCTTCAAGATCCCCCTCTTCAAGATCCCTCTCTTCAAGACCCACCTCTTCAAGACCCACCTCTTCAAGACACACCTATTTAAGACCCCCCTCTTCAAGACCCACCTCTTCAAGACCCACCTTTTCAAGATCCCCCTCTTCAAGACCCCCCTCTTCAAGACCCACTTCTTCAAGACCCACCTCTTCAAGATCCCTCTCTTCAAGACCCACCTCTTCAAGACCCGCCTCTTCAAGAGCCACCTCTTTAAGAACCCTCTCTTCAAGACACACCTCTTCAAGAACCCCCTCTTCAAGACCCACTTCTTCAAGACCCACCTCTTCAAGATCCCTCTCTTCAAGATCCACCTCTTCAAGAACCTCCTCTTCAAGACCCACTTCTTCAAGACCCACCTCTTCAAGATCCCTCTCTTCAAGATCCCTCTCTTCAAGACCCACCTCTTCATGACCCCCTCTTCAAGAACCCCCCACTTCAAGACCCTCCTCTTCAAGACCCACCTCTTCAAGACCCGCCTCTTTAAGATCCCTCTCTTCAAGACCCAACTCTTTAATAACAAACCCTCTTCAAGAACCCCCTCTTCAAGACCCAACTCTTCAAGACACCCCTCTTCAAGACCCACTTCTTCAAGACCAGCCTCTTCAAGAACCCCCCTCTTCAAGACCCCCTCTTCCAGGAGCTCCTTGGTGACTCCAGTCTTCTAGTTTCTCTCTTCATATTTGAACCTCTGAACTGCTTGTCCTGACTGGTGTTTGAGCCTCTGCCTGTTTTCTCTGACAGGGTGTGTTAAGGTGTGTATCTTAGTTGGCAGTAACTGTTAAAAGTGGTTGATCTTAGTTTAGCTTTACAGGTATGAAAAACAGATGTAGACGACTGAGCACTGATGTATGTCGCTCTGGATAAGAGCGTCTGCTAAATGCCATAAACGTAAATGTAAGTGTAAAGGATCTGCTGTAACATCTTGGAGCCCACCTGCAGAGGTCTTGCGGAGTGACATACACAATTTTAGACAGGGCGTTCATTTCAAGGTTGATCGGTGTGCATGCCGTGTTCCAGCCATTACTGATGACATTTTATGCACATTTCAGATTTTAAACTCAATTATCAAGCATTTTATAGTATGTAGAATCATGCTCAGCCGCAGGGTCCGCCTTGTTCTGTTCATGTTTATAAGACTGTATTCAGACTGTCTGAGGTTAAACTTGAAGTAGAACGGTTGTTTTCATAATCTATTTAGGAACGTATTGATGAAAGAACATCAGAGGACATTTAGGCCTACTTTACATGAAAACAAGAAGAGGCTTAAACTCAAATTCAGATTAAAATTTTATTTGTCACATACACAATCATACAACATGCAGTGAAATAGTGCTATAGGATGCCCAACCGTAATGTAACAGTAGAAATAAGCTACATTTATTTAAATACTTTCATTTCATTTCTTGGTCTGATCCTGTAAGACAGCTCCGGATGTCAGCGTCCAGTGTGTCCAAATCCAGACGATAAAATGATGGAAACATTGAAGCTCGTGTGAAAACAGGGAGGGTCTCGGCCTGTTACAGTTTGTTCCACATGAATGAACACTGTGCTTCAAGTGTTGGAGCACTTTCAGAGGTCATATACGAAGTGGATGGGAGCATGAGAAATTTAACCACATTCCCGTCCCTCCAGGCCCACAGCGAGCCTTCTTCTGACCTGATGTCTCACACTGGACCCCCAGCAAGCACCATGACATCAGCAGTGATCCAGACAAGCCCTGGGGCGCGAGTCCAGCACCTTCCTTTAAAGCATCCGCAAACCACCCCTCACATTACATTCTTCATGTGCAATATCACTACTTACGTCAAAATTCTTATTATTTAATCTCTAAGTGCAATAACACACTCCAAACTACCATCTGTGTGGGTAGATTTCACTCAACTGTGTTACTTATCTTTTATACCAGCATTTCTGTGTATGGCACAGTGTTTTTTATATTGAGCTTTTCTACAGATTTTTATTTAGATTTTATTTAGATTTTGTTTACTACAGTAATCCCCCGCTTTCTGGGGGGTTATGTTCCAGAATCACCCACGTATAGTGAAAACACACCTTGTTGTGTTTTGTTAAAAAAATGCCTAAAAATGTCTATTTTTATAGTGTAAGCCCTAAATCTGTCCCCAAATCTGCTCCCAGAACACTTTAATTTTGTGTTAAACTCAGTTTAATGCATTACCCTTGAAGAAGAAAATGTAAAGGTAAATAAATCATCAGAATCCGAAAACTTTATTGCTTAAAAAACATTAGCACTAGCGGTTAGCATTAGCAGCGTGCGGCAAACACTTGTACACAAAAGAAACATTGAAATAACTCTCTCTACCCACATGCTTAGGCAGGGCACAGCTTACTAATAAACTGAGGTAACAGTTGAAAATTAAGGGTGTTAAAACAATAAAATACGA
This sequence comes from Hemigrammopetersius urotaenia, assembly GCA_037974485.1. Taxonomy (NCBI): domain Eukaryota; kingdom Metazoa; phylum Chordata; class Actinopteri; order Characiformes; family Alestidae; genus Hemigrammopetersius; species Hemigrammopetersius urotaenia. Next base: position 3,042 of record JBBPDC010063015.1, read on the forward strand.
GAACAAGACAGAGAGCAGCCATGCTACATGCTGCAGCAGTTTCTTCTTCTTTTTATGGCGGTTGACAACTTTTCAGTGTATTACTGCCACCGCTGGACTGGTGGCGGTAATATAGTTCGGTTTTCAGAAAAATTTGCATAGAACTGAGGGGTTACTATATATTGTAAAATCGCACAGTCATATATATTTTGCACACAAACTCTCTGCTAGAATACAGTACTGGTCAAAATACTGTGTTATCCTCACTGTAGCTGCTGCATCGAACACTGCCTCGTCTTGTTTTGTTGCTCTTGTGTTCGTTTTCTCACTCTTTGTCCCATCTGCACTGGTGGTCTTGTGTTTTGTTCTGCTCTTTGGAGGAACATTGTTCTGTGTGTATATCCTACAGAGACCATACATTTCTGTCCTTTATGGTGGACATTTTGTTCATCTGTCTCTTCCTTAAGTATTTGGAGAGACCCCATCAAGCCCTATAGTGTTCTGTAGAGGAGATGCTGGGAACAAGGACTGCAATGGCAAGACATACACAAGGAGCACCAAATGCAAGATGTTTCTCTGCAGAACCAAAAAGAAAACCAAGACTATCACAGTTAAAATATCCAGAGGAGGTTCTAGGACTTATTATTCACTAAAATACAGGTTTTATTTTCCTTGCGAGCAACAGAAGAGATACAGAATTTGATTGTTTTGATCAAATTCAATGTGTTCTTGGGTTAATAACACTTTTTAAATTTTCTAAATTCAGTTTATTTTCACACAGAGAGCGTCCTGTTGTCCTCTACAGTGGTCATGTTGGGAAATTAAAATAAAAAATATATATTCAAAGAAATTTCGTAAGGTGTTTTTTTAGGCCTGAATAGACAGGAAATCACACAAAACAGACACTGTAAGACACTTTTTTCATCAGTTCTATGGTGGAAATGACAATAAAACCTGCTTGACCTGACTCAGTGGTGCCTCCAGCAGTCCTGGGATTCAAACTCTTCTGATTGCAGGGCCAGCTCTCTAACCACCAGGCCACCTGGTGGTTAGCAATCCAGTTATTTTGAATTAACAAAATTTACTCAATGCACTTTTGCCTGATTAGGGCAATTTACTCTAAACAGTCATGTGGACCCACCTGACAACATTTTCACCAAAACTTGGACAATTTCTTTGTTAAGTTTGAGTGCATTTTCACTTTCTGAAGTAGTTTGTGGCATAAACTCAGTTTCAGACTGTCAGCTCTAAGCGGTCCAGCTTTTATTGCTCTGTGTTGAGAGCAGCTGATGACAAGTCAGTACTAAGGCATGCATGGCAGTTTCCTGGCAGTCTTTTTATCTAGATTGCTGTACATAAAGCTGCTTCGAGTGCTCTTGGTTGCTGTAAATATAACCGAAAATAAAACTAACACATGCCGTAGTGTCGAAGTACAAATATTGCACACATATTACAGTCTCACATCCATAGTAATGCACTCGGTCCGAAATAGCTGCTCCTATATCTGCACACATTTACAGTGCCTTGCAAAAGTATTCACAATTCATTGGATTGAGGTATGGACCTCTGAGCCATTTCCTTATTTCTCTTTAAACCCCTCTTTAAACCCCTGGAGTGCCCCTTTAGTGTTTTCAGGGTCGTTGTCCTTCTGGAAGGTGAACCTCCATCCCGTTCTCAAATCTCTGGAAGACTCACAGATTTCCCTCAAGATTTTCTCTATATTTTGCACCATCTTTCCTTCAGTTCTGACCAGTTTCTCAGTTCCTGTGGATGAAAAGCATCCCCACTGCATGATATCCTTACCATGCTCCACTGTGGGGACGCTGTTCTCTGCATGATGTTAGGTTTGTGCCAGACATGGTGTTCTCCTCAATGGCCAAAATGTTTTAGTCTCATCTGCCCACAGCACCTTCTTCCACATGTTTGGGGAGTCTCCAATACACCCTCTGGCAAATTTCAAACGCTCTGCTTTATTTTCTTGTTCAGCCCAGCTCTGTATAGGTTGGGGCTTATAGTGGCTGTAAGGACAGAAACTCCCATCTCTGCATTAGAGCGCCGGCTCTTCAGGGGTATCTTCGGCCTCTTGGTTGCTGCTCCTTTCCTGGTCTGGGAGCTTTGGTGGATGACCCTCTCTTGGCAGGTTTGCTATTGAGCCATAATCATTTCATTTTCTGATAATGGATGTATTAGAGCTCCTTGGGATGTTCAGGGTTTGTGATACTGGCCTGCGGTCTTCATGCTGTCCCTTACTTAGTGGTGTTGCACCATCAGAACAAGGGCATATGTACTGAGATCATTCGACCCTTAGATTGCTCACAGGTGGATCTTATTTAACTAATTAAGTGTCTTTTGAAAACAAAGGGCAAAGCAAAGCCCTACTTTTTAGTTTTACATTTTTTTGAATTATTAAAAAGGTTGTTTTTTTTTACTTTCATCTGTAGTTTGTTTTCTAGGTCCATCACTTAAAATCAAATTGAAAATCCACTTAAATTCCAGGTTGTAAAGTAACAAAATCGAGAGAATGCCAAGGGAGGTGAATACTTTTGCAAGGCACTATACATGTGATTAGTTCATTTGTGAAACAGAAGTATTGAATTATAAACAAAACTGAACATCCAGGAAGAGGGGACCCCCCGGCCAATCACATCACGGCTGAAACCCTGCCGCGCTGACACAACAGCCTCCCAAAATACCCCTTTAAGCATTGTTCAGCATGTACTGAGACTAATTACGACTATGGTTCTTGGTTAGTGAGGCGCAATGGGAGGGAGAAAACATTTTCACACAGTGATGCATTTTCCCCAGATTACAGCATTATCACAAATACACTGGGTAGGAAACAGCTGTGCTGTGCGTATAACATTGTTTAAACAGTGCAATGGAGCATAACCGACTTGGAGACCGTACAAAAAACGATGTCCCGTCTAATGATGAACCACAGTCTGGTTTCTCATATTGAAATGACTGATGTCTCTGGCCTGCCTGATGCATGAGTGTGTGTTCAATGTTAAAGATTCCATGTGCGTTAAACACAGGATGGCTCGTAACCTGGGCACTCATGACTGATTTATATTCCACCCTTTAACAGTATTCATGTCATCCCATCAAACTCACAACTTCACTCCGGACCCAGTTTCCAAAAAGCAGGTGAGTGGACTGCTTGGACCACGTAAATTCTTATAATGCATTCAAAAGAACAATTCAGATCATGTGAACTATTACAGTGTATTCAGAACGTGGAGATAGTTTTCTGTAGGACATTAACAAATCTAGATTTTTTCAAGTCGACTAATCCGTCAACAAAGTCAAAGTCGAGTCGACGAGTCGTTTGATGATGTCACAAATGCAGCGGAGGAACACAGGTGTCCACCACTGAGCAACTTATATTAACGTTCTCTGTAACTGTCAACACAACAATTCAACAAAACTAAACAAAGACTGATACCTTGAATTTTCTAGTGCATTTCAGTGTAGAACTGAGAGTGGGAACAGTTTAAGCCGCGGCCGGACGACTCCCTGCAGTGCTACCATTAGCCATGTTAGCTAGCAGAGCCGTTTCAGATGCAGAGCACCGGTTCTGTTACTGTACTTAACGTTGTGGTTGTGCAGTTGTGCAGTTCTCCATGCTGTTTGTGTGTCTGGAGTGAAGGATTTTCACACATGTGATGTGTGTCTGTCTGCTGCCGTGTCTCTCGTCTTGTTGTGGTCTCATGTTTAGATTCCCCTCGCGCCAACGGAACCGCCCCTTTTATGAAGGGACTATAATAATTGATTAAACCAAGGAATGTGTGCCAGCGTCAGCCAATCAGAGGCAGAGATTGCATTGTGTACACAAGCGAGGGCAGAGAGAGGAAAAGCACACGACTAGTCGGCTTCTCTCAGGGGGCATTGACTCGTCCCTCTGAAGTCGACTAGTCGACTTTTGTGTTAATGCCCTGCTTTGCTGTGCGAGGGCTTGGCCGACTTATCATAAATTTTGTTTATAGCCAATCAGAGGCAGAGATTGCATTGTGTACACAAGCGAGGGCAGAGAGAGGAAAAGCACACGACTAGTCGACTTCTCTCAGGGGGCATTGACTCGTCCCTCTGAAGTCGACTAGTCGAATTTTGTGTTAATGCCCTGCTTTGCTGTGCGAGGGCTTGGCCGACTTATCATAAATTGTGCTACCTTGAAGGAGAATCTCCAGTCCTCAAGAACAAAATCAAGGTTTTGGGATGTTAAAAGTTCTTACCTTAAACACGCAGCTCGTTCTTGAAAGCCCTTCAGCGTGGCAGAAACAAGTCTGCAAAAATCCCTCCAATGATGTGAAAGAGAGATATACATTTATTAAAAGCATTTGGTTGCAGTTGATAATTACAACTTCATAGTGATTACATGCTAGTGAATCTAGATCTTCAATAAATATCCGTAAAAGATCCCATCGCGGCCAATTGCAAGCCAGTTTATCAGTACTGCGACATCAAAAATTTGAAAAATAACATTTCCTTACCAAATATGCATACAGGCAAAGTTTAGCCTGCTGTCTGCAAATAACTATGAAGCTAATTAAGGGCACGGCAGCGGCTCCGTTTCGGCTGAGAGCGCTTTAATGATTAACCAGCATGTCTTACAAAGTTTGCACTCGCTTGTGTTAATGTCAGATGTGACAACTCATGACGCAACGATAAAGTGTGACAACTTCATAGATGATAAAACGATTTTATGTATGTTCATGAAGGGCAAAGTCGCCCGGTTGGAATTTAAAGGAAGCCTTTACAAATCAAACCAACAAGTTAAACCATTTTTAGTGCCCACCCCCTCCACCCACCCACAGAGAATAAGCCATTATGTTGATGATGACTGATACACTTTCCTGAAAGAACGACGGAAATATCAACAATCGTTCTGACTCAACACACACAGGATACACAGGAAAATAATTTCCTACTGAATGATGTCAGGTGGGCAGGAAAATCTCTGTCATTCTTTCATACAGTGTTTGCCTTATTCTGGATCTGTCATCTTCCCTATTCAATTTTCATCAAATGTTATTTATGATATGACATAGACGACCCGAGTAAACATACATTTCATTTACTGAAGGGAAAAAAAGTTAGCTAACAACTGGCCCTGTGTGAAAAAGTAATTGCCCCCTTATTTTCTCAACCACCTACTTAAATTTTGTTGATAATTGGGATTGATTGGACTGAACACACCCAAGGGTTGTTTACTGTCAGACCTGGTAGCCTAGTGGTTAGGGCGTTCGCCCTGCGACTGGAAAGTCCAGGTTCGATTACCAAGACCGCTAGGCACTGCTGAGGTACCCTGAGCTAGGTACCGTCCCCACACACTGCACCGTGTTCCTGGCTGCCCCCTGCTTCACTTGGTGAATGGGTTAAATGCAGAGGTTGAATTTCGTTCTGTTCACACTGTGTGCTGTGGTGTGTTTGACAGAACACGTATAACAGAATGATATCTTTCACTTAAACATGACTTAAATAGAACTTTCCTAATTTGTGGCCTAAAAGGTTACAATAAGTAAAAATTTATCAAGAAAGTTACTGAAATATTTTGGTCTCAAAAGGTCATTTCTGAGGATCTGAAATCACAGACAGAGCCTTTATCGCTACAAGCAGGAAAATTCAAACTGTGACAAATCTGTGAATTCAAGAAGGAATCCTAACAAATGTTACCGCAGGACTCAGATCAGGTCAGTATTAGAGCTCTTCGAACACGTATAGAAAAAAATCTTTTGAAAGAATGTTCTGAGCAAGACTAGTTTTATATCTGGTGTTGTTGTAAACAGTATTCTACATAAAACATGATACCAGCCGGGACTGTAGTGTGATGTTTTGGAGACACTTTGCCACGCGAGGGCTTGGGCGACTTACCATAACTGATGGAACCGTACATTCTGCTACCTTGAGAATCCTGAAGGAGAATCTCCAGTCAACAAGAAACAAAATCAAGGTTTTGAGATGTTCAAGTTCTTATTTAGTCCCACTAAGTTGCTGTGAAGACCTTCAACATGCAGCTCATTATTCAAAGCCCTACAAAAATCCCTCCAGTGATGTGAAAGACAGATAAACAGTTACTAAAAGCATTTGGTTGCAGTTGTTACCTCTGAATATGGTGTGACCGCTTACACTTCAACAAATGAAGTGATATTTTAAGAACCTAGCTTTGTGTTTTTTTCATTTTGTATGAGGATCTGGAACCACCTAGTGTGACAAATATGCAAAAATATAGAAAATAATGGTTGACCTTGTTCCTTTTCAGGTCAATGGATCACCTCTCTGAGCCAGAGTGACACAACAGAAAGCCACTCTGTGTCACTGTGGTGAAACGTGACCCTCAGACCACCAACCCAGAAGGTCAGGAAGTGCCTACAAGGACACATGGGTCAGGATTCACACTGTAAAGGCTGATTAGTTGGTAAAAGACTAGAACTGGACAGGGCTATAAATAGGACATTGTGTCCTCTTCCATCACCAGACCAGCACTACTGTATTGATCAAGGCTATTGATCAAGACTGACTGATGATATGAGCCATGCTGACATGCTCCTGGTATTATGGGCCCTTGAAGGCAAATAACTCTGGCGACTGAGTGATGAAAGGCTGCCTTGATTTAAAACCTGAGCCTAATCTATAGTCCCCAGCCATCTCTTCACATCTCTTTATATCTCTTTACATCTCTTTACATCTGTTTGTATCTCTTTACATCACATTATAGCTCTTTATATCTCTTTACATCTCTTTACATCTCTTTATATCTCTTTATATCTCTTTACATCTCTTTATATCTCTTTACATTTCTTTATATCTCTTTACATCTCATTATAGCTCTTTACATCTCTTTACATCTCTTCATATCTCTTTATTTCTCTTTACATCTCTACATCTCTTTATATCTCTTTACATCTCTTTATATCTCTTTACATTTCTTTATATATTTTTATATCTCTTTATAGCTCTTTATATCTCTTTACATTCATTTGTGTCCATCTGGAAAAAGAGAAAGACTGAACTAATGCAAAAATACCAGCTCTGAATGAAATAATTAAATAATGTGAAATTCTTCAAGTGGTTTACTACTGTTTTTTGTCAGTGTGTGTGTGTGTGTACACATATTTATTTATATATGCACTCTGTACATATAAACATACATATGCTCACTGTGTACATACATAACAATACACATGCACATGTTTTTTATTTTATTCCATTTTTACATTCCTAGATTGAATAGTGCACATTTTATACTGTTGTTTTAGTATTTCTTTATTCTATTCCATTGTTCATCATTTTTGCTGCTCTTTGTTTCTGTCCACTTTCTGCCATGGGACTTGTGGGACTAATAAAGGTTTCTTATTTTATAAACTTGTCTGTCAGAGACATTCATTTAACAACTTTCCTTCCTCAAATGTAGCTGCACAGCCAAGAAAAATATGGGATTATGAAGTTTGTTTCTTTAGATTTCCACAGTTACAGATGTGACAAGGCTGACAGACATAAATGTTGGCTTACATGGCAAAAAAAAAGCAAACCTGAAGCCAATGTATAAAAAAAATGCAAAATGCATTCCTCAGTCAGACCTCACTTCTTCTGTCCTTTCAAACAGATTTATAATAATAATAATACATTTTAATTATAGAGCGCTTTTAAAGATACTTAAAGACGCTTAAAGACTTGTTTATGCTTCCTGCATGTTTACATTTCCAGCATTTATCAGACGCTTAAAGTGACTTCCATTGATTACCTACAGGGGGCAGTCTCTCTGGAGCAACTTGGGGTTAAGAGTCTTGCTCAGGAACCCTGAAGGTAGGATTTGAACCCATGACCTCTTGGTTCAGAGGCAAGTATCCTACTACTAAACTACAGTCGTGGCCAAAAGTTTTGAGAATGACACAAATATTAGTTTTCACAAAGTTTGCTGCTAAACTGCTTTTA
>JBBPDC010063025.1:0-10952 GCA_037974485.1 Hemigrammopetersius urotaenia
TCCTCGGTATCCTCCTCCCAACACACCCAGAGTCTCTCCTCGGTATCCTCCTCCCAACACACCCAGAGTCTCTCCTCAGCATCCTCCTCCCAACACACACAGTCTCTCTTCAACATCCTCCTCCCAACACACTCAGAGTCTCTCCTCAGCACCTCTCTGGCTTTTCCTCCAAATTCCCCCAGATCAATAACCCTTGTGTCCACTCAGCCCACCTTTCGCACAGGTTTCGTTCAGAATTTTGGAAGGTTGGTGTAAATCTGACTGTTCTGGCAAAAGCGCCACTATTTTAAAACGAATTTCTACATTATACCCTTTACCCCACAGGTAACAAATCAGCCATGTCTTAATTATGCAGGACTTATCGTGCTAAACAAGGAAGCTAGGAATTTAAAAAGCCTGTTTGAGCCTTTAGTGAGTGAAAAATGTGGATTGTAATTGCTCTGTTTTATTTTGCCGGAGCACTTCATTTAATGTTTTATTCATCATTGAAGAATTTAAAGTGGCAGTCTGGGTCATTATAGCACAATGAGAGCAAAAGTTTGGAAATGTGCTTGTGTATAGATAGGAAATGTGTGTGGGTGTGAGTGTATAAGATGTTTGGCCTAAATGTCACATTAAAAACACCAGAACATGTGCAGCTCTTTCTGTTAGCCGTTAGCCAAAGTTTAATTGATAAAATAGTATATATTTTTTTAATAAAAGTCTTTTTGTTTAATAAGAGCCAAACTGGCATTTTAAAGTCTTTAAAGAAAAACATGTCTTTTTAAAAATCTAATATGGCTCAGCTCAACAGATGGTCCACACTGAGCCATCGCAGAATTTTAGGCTCGTTGTGGCATTTTGTTTACCCCTGGGTCCATATGAAAAGTTACATACAAAAATTCTTTGGATTTGGCCTACTGGCCTAGGAGCAACTTCCTTTGTGTCAGATAATGTGCTGTCTCTAATAAGTACATGTGTGTGTGTGTGTTCTGTATTCTACAGGGCTACACATCGTTCTGGAATGACTGCATATCATCTGGCCTTAGAGGCTGCATGCTGATCGAGCTCGCCCTGCGTGGACGCTTACACCTTGAAGCCTGCGGCATGAGGAGAAAAAGTCTGCTCACCAGAAAGGTGTGTGTTGGTGTGGCCCACAAGAGTGTAAGACGCCATAATGCATCAGTTCTGTAATGATGGAATCAAATTTAAATTACTTAAACTTAATACTGCACGATATGGACAAAATATCAATATTGTGATTATGCTGTTATATATTGTGACTTTGGACTGGACGATTCCCTGCAGTGGATGCCGTTTCAGATGGCTGTGCAGAACGCTGGTACTGTTATTGTACTTTAACACAGACTTGCAGATTGTGCAAGTCACTGTGCTGTTTCTGTGGTCTAGAGTGAAGTGTCTCCATATGCAATGTGCATCTGTCACCTACTGCCTCGGCTGCCATATCTCTCACCTTGTTGTGGTCTTTATATTCCCCCCTATGCAGCAACTTTACCACCCTTTTATTTAAAAAGTGACTACAATAATTGGTTAAACCAAGAAATGCATGTCAGTGTAAGCCAATCAGGCAGAGCTTGCTTTGTGTACACAAGCGCGCACAGATAGGGGGGGGGGGAGGGACACGACTTTTTGACTTCTCTCAGGGGTCGTCAACTTGTACCTCTGACGTCGACAAATCTGCTTATCTGTTAATGCCATAATGCACATTCACTTCTCCTTCCATACAGTCATTGTGCATATGGATTTTTACCTGCGAAAGAATCATTATTTTTGTGAAGACGTGTTATATGTCTCATCTGGTTGGCTGTGATGTAATGTTGCTTATTTCAGAAAGCGAGTTTAGGATACTCTTTATGACTTCAGAGTGGACTGCTAAACTAGGGGCTCAAAACTAAGGGTTCAAGACTTGTGCACAGTACTGTATGCTGCTGTGAATGTGAACAGTGTCATTTTAGAGACCTGGTTATTTATGAACAGGCCTAAAATGAAGTTTGCAGACATTTGCTCTACAGTAAACCCCCCCCACCCCCCACCCCCCCACTTATAGGCGGATCAGCAGGCATGATTTCGGTCTCACACAGATTTTTTTCTGAGAACCAAACAAAAAAATTTTCATGGAATCCCCTGCACATGTGCAGAAAAGGTACATTTTTTGTTCTTTTGTGACGACAAGACCTCGTTTGCCGCACCCCCTCCTACTCTCGTGCTAGGTGACTAAACACCACACCCTAATATAAACTCTGCAGGAGGACAAGGGGGCACGGCAGGACGGGCTCCCATGAGCCTTTGCGGCACGGGTGTTCTTGTGACTGTTGGATTGGGACTAGATGTTTGTCAAGTAGAGTTGGTTAACTAATGTGTGTTTATATGTGTATTTTGTGCGATTGGAACATAACTCTCTTGGTAACTGTAATGCATTTCTCTGGATGCTTTCCAGGTGATGTGTAAATCGGACGCTCCCACAGGAGACATGTTGCTGGACGAGGCACTGAAACACGTTAAAGAGACTCAGCCTCCAGAGACGGTGCAGAGCTGGATCGAGCTGCTGAGCGGTGAGCGAGAACTGTTTTTTCTCTGTTTTGGTCTGTGATTTTCATTGGACTTCATATTTAACACGAACCCATTATGAACTGGGTGTGTGTTAGATTTGTGAAGTATAAATATAGACGATGACTCTAGAGATGACTTTTCCCCCTAGAGCTCGTTTGCACAGCTCTACTCCTGTGTTCAGCACAGATTGGTGATTTTCCTGCTCACCCTTGGATAAAAGAAAAAAACATTGCTTTTTCAAAATCATATTACAAAACATTAGAAATACTTGAAACAACTGACTGTTTTTGAAGTTTAACAATATTGTGCAGTTTAACTGTAAGTGCAGTTTAATGGATGTGACATTTTCTGTACGAGTTTCATCAAAATATCCTCCTCTCACCTTTATCACAGCAGCACAGATTCACCACATCCTCTCCAGCAATTTTCAGAAATAACCTTTTCAAGCAGTGAACTGTCTCATTTGCTGGAGCTCATTTTTAACTTGTGGGTCTCCAGCTCATCCCTGCAGCTCAATGGGAGAAAGATCTTTTATTAAAAATAATAATCACTATGCATCACAATAATAATGGATCATGGTGGCTTCTCAAAACAGTAGAACATGTCACACATCATCGTGTTTCACTGGCAAACTTGACTTCTTTTGCTTGGACAGGAGAAACGTGGAACCCCCTGAAGCTGCACTACCAGCTGAGGAACGTCCGCGAGCGCCTGGCGAAGAACCTGGTGGAGAAGGGCGTCCTGACCACAGAGAAGCAGAACTTCCTGCTGTTTGACATGACCACGCACCCGCTCACCAACAGCACCATCAAGCAGCGCCTGGTCAAAAAGGTGCAGGAGGCCGTGCTGGACAAGTGGGTGAACGAGCCGCAGCGGATGGACAAGCGCCTGCTGTCCCTGATATTCCTTGCCCATTCCTCCGATGTCCTGGAAAATGCTTTCGCCCCGCTGCTGGATGACCAGTACGACCTGGCCATGAAGAGGGTCCGCCTCCTGCTGGACCTGGACCCTGAAGTCGAGGCGTCCAAAACAGGCGCCAACGAGCTGCTGTGGGCCGTGGTGGCTGCTTTCACCAAATGAAGCACCTTGAGAAATACAGAGAGAGAAAAGAGAGAGAGCGAGAGACATAAGGAAAGACTGAACCTTGTGCTCGTCGAGCTGGAGCCAGGACAGGACAGTGGCCTTGGAGCTTGGTTTACTGGACCCAATGGTGGTGGTTATGCTCATTTCTAAATGGTGAAAAATCCCAATCACGACCGTGACGGTGATTCTAATAACAATTCTCATGATGATTATGGTGATCTTGAAGGGACAACCTGCCTCTGATTCCATGGATGTGTTTTTCCTTTCTTCTTCTTCTCTTGGCTGGTAGTGGATTACAGTTTGATCTGATGGTCCGTGTAAAATTAAAGCACTTGAGAAACTAACTAGGTTCAGGAAATTCTCCTCCAGAGAGGTTTAGATAGTCATTCCTCGAGTCTAATCTCAATACAACCCCACATCCATCCCGTTCTTATAAGGGAAGGTTTGCCATCATGTAAGGAGAGCCTGATCTCTTCTTCTGTCGCTGTTCTTGGCAAGTGAAATCATTTCAAATCTTGTAATAAATCAAACATTTCCATTTCTAGATATGTTTTACTTGTTTTAAGTGATTATGTAGTGAAGAAATTAGAAGTAAAGTCACATAAAACAAGCAAAATGTCTAGAAGTGGGGTAATCTACTTCTCTCACAGCAGTCTTATAGGGACTGTATATATCTCACAATGAGGGATGTTTACTAGATTTAAGAAGATGCCATGTGGCAGTAAGATGCCACATTTAACAGAGTTAATGGGGCTCTTTTTGCACATTGGTCACTCTGAACGTTTCTCAATGATCCTTTTGTAGATTTGAGGCAATCAGGTTGTTTCCAGCTTCAGTGAGATTATACATAAAAAATATTAACAGATTTTAATTATAGAACTTCGCTCGCAGTCTCTATTCTTTCCCTAGTCCATTTTAAGACGCCTCACCTTCAAATTTCTTATTAAGCCACTATGAAGCTGCCTCAGCCCCTCCAGAGACCTTTCCTTATTCCTCATTGTTTTCCATCCAAACTGCCAGAGCCCAGCAGGCCCCCTTGAACTTCCCCAGGCCCTAAATCAGGATCAGAAGATTAGACCGTTTAAAAGTTGAAATTTGTCCTTACGAATGGATTATATGTCACTAAAAGCATTTATGAACAATGAACACTATTTGACAAGTTGTAGTTTCACAACACTCTACTACAAGGTCACAATTCTTTTGCACTTTTCTGAAAATCCCAATATGTTTATTTTCTCGTATGTTTATACAAGGCCAGTAAACACACTTAGTAAATGTTTTATTTACCATCACTGCACACTCTATTTGAAACACCTTCCTTATAGCTGCATTCACTGGCCAGTTTTTTTGGAAACACCTACCTTGTACTGCGCATTTTATTAGAAACGTATCAGGTTTGTAGGCTAACAGCAACTGACTGTATACCATCTGTTGAGTCATCATTTTTGCATCAATGGAGCCACATTAGAGACCTCCTGAAGACCAAAGTAATGGAGCTATGAAGAAAATGTTTCTAATAAAGTGGCCATTGAATGAACCCACAAGGTGGATGTTTCTGATAAAGTGGCCAGTGAATATAAGCGCATACTCCCTTTTTCTTTAGTGTTATGTCTCCCTCTAGTGGCCAAAGTTAAGATTGGCTTTAAAGAGGCCCAATCCTTATCTAGGTCATCTGTGTAATTGTCCCAGACAGTAATTCCCTGCGAAGAAAACAAAAAACCCAGTTAATAGCATCTACTTACTAGCATACATCATATGGCTGTAAGTGAAGGACGTAGGATGCACTAGATAGAAGTTGGGTTGAAAAAGATTTCGATTTTCTTTGATACCAGTTTGTTTCTTCGTCCATGGTCAGTTTTGTGTACCATCTCGGTGCCAGTGGCTCTTCAGACAAACGTAGGGATCTTGCAGTTCTCCAAAATCCGTTGGTGTACATCAGTAAAGGCTTTTGCTCCAATCTGCACGCTTTATATTGTGAAAGTGTCTCTTAAAATGTGATTTTTGTTGATTACACCTCCTCACCAGATGCCATTTCTGTTCTCTTTGTTTTAAACGTCTTGATGTTTTTATTTCCGTATGTCTGTCCATTTGTTTTGGTTCCGTTTTGAGCGAGGGATGGACTGAGGCGCTGTGAGAAGAAGAGCGATGTTTGCTCTCTGGTGTGAATGAACTGGGGTTTGACTTGTTGATGTACTCGTAGTTAATCATGCTTAATATCTGCGGAGCTGTAACTCTAGAAACGGTGTGAAAGAAGAGTCCAGATTTGTACACTTGCTTTTTACCACAGAATAAAGGATGATCCTTTAAGTGCCTGAATCGGATGCAAGTGAAGCTTCTCCTCCTGCGTTATTTTTTCCACCATCATGTGCGAGATTTGCACTGACTGTGGAGGCAGTGGTGGTTATATTTTTAATTATTCGGTTCATTTAAAGTAACAGTTTACACACATTTTGTCTCCAATCTGTTTATGGGTAGCAGTGCATCATACAGTGTCAGTAATTTGGGATGAGATTACACAGGTCAACAGGTCAAAATCATCAGAGATACGTTTGTGGGTTTTGTAGTTGTTTTTCAGGCTGATTTCAAATCAGTGTTTAGTTTTTTCCTCACATACAGGTTTTCTGATGAAGCCAGTTCTATATATATATCGCATGATAGTTGGTATAATTAGTATATAATAATCATGTGCTGAGCGTTTTTGAAGAAACAGTGGTGTCTGACTGACACTGATCATTATATCTATACCACAGTGTGGCCTGTCTGACTTCACACTAAAAATATTGAAAGAGTTCTTGTGCCTGTGGTTTAATAAAAAACACTTTTGCAAATCTAATATAATTCGAAAAGGTGATGTGACTGAAAAAAAACTTGAAGCAGCATGAAAAAGTGGTTTACAAAAGTCTTGTGGTTCCTGATGACTACAAAAAAATGGTGACATGAGTTATAAACAAATTTGAGAAATTCATTAATCGGGGCAAAATTGTTGACACCACTGATTTTAAATCAAATATTTGACAGTAAGCTTCAGTAAATCTTAATACACTTTTCATATGTGCCAGAAGGGGGCGACAAAGCCCAAGGCCTCGATCCAAGGAGTTTAACAGATTTATACAGTATATAATATATATATAATGCGTATATAAAATATAGCTAGATTTTAAAAACACTAATAAATTAATTCTGGTACCTGTGTCTTCTATCAAGGACTGTCTATATCAGGGAACAGGCAGTCGCAAAAGGGTCTGAGACACATTGAGAGGAACCAAAATGTCTGGGTTACTGTGGGGGGTTCCAGGTGTTCAGTGCTCATACGTGCTTCAAGGAAGGAGAACCATAACCACTACTACTACTACTTAACCTTGTTTTGCTACTTAACCTTGTTTTCATGATGATTTTTAGTTTTTTGTCTGTAAAAACTGTCTGAAACATGTAAACATTACACTAAGGTTAAGTATAAACCCGTTCTTGACAGAGTGTCCCCTGTCTAGCCCAACATAGCGCCTCACAAAGCTACACTCTGCTGTATGAGTCAACAAAGCAGAGCCAGGACTGTTAATGAACATTTTTTGACTTTGGGGCCATATCCATAATTCAAAAGCTGTAGGAGGAGACATTCAGCTATAAAAGTAATAATAATCATAACAAAAATAATCATTATAAAACTTAAGAATTACAGCTGATCACACTAACGATTGAGAAATCTTGGTATGGGATTCCCCTAGGAGCCATTCTTTCCATAACCTTGATTTGCAAGCGATGGTATCTCCTAGATAAGCACCAACCATGTGGCGGGAACAGCCTCGGCGCCACCGTGGTGAAAGTTTTGACAAGTTGAGAGTCGAATGGTTCCTCCTCTCACATGATGGAAAACGAATGTTGCAAAAACAGCAAAAAACCCTTGGAGTTTTCACTTTTCCACAGGAGTCCCCACCATGGACTGAACTGTATCTGTGTTTCTGGTAAAGTGGCCAGTCAGCAAAATTTTGGGAACTCTCAACTTTTTCCAACAGCATTTTAGAATGTCTTCTAAATGAATATCCACAAAACTGTTGGGTTTTTTTCTACTGAAGGTTTATTACACACATAAAACATTAGGGAAACAATTTTCTATGATAATTTCACAGCATTTAATCAATAAAAGTACATGTTACATGTAATGACAGCACACAATCCTCCACCCGTGAACACACAACTATAAGGACCCACATACGGCTACGGCGGCAGATTCTGGGAAGAAATAAACTGAGCGAAAAAGAGGAACCAACCCAGGCACATGTGAGCCTTCCAGTCATGAACCAGAGATTATTGTCTGAGAACTGAGTGTTCTGGCCTCCGTGTCCTTCTCACTGTCCATATCGACCCCAACTGGCCATTTCTGTGCTTTTTTTTAATGAAGAGAGGTTTGTGTGTTGTGCAAACATTGTTAAAGTATTGACACCCTGTCCACAGTCAACCCATCCAAACCTGCTTGTCTTTGTGAGGTCATAAACCAACCTATTTACATACAGCTCTGTGTCCCGTAAGTCTAAGGTACGTATTTAAAAACTGTTTGATGGGCCGTGAATGTTTTTTACCACTTTAATAATAATAAATAAATCTAAAATTATTAAATACAAATAACATTATAAAGTAAATGGTGATTCTATGTCCAGTATATCAATGTGCTCCTCATGAACTTGTAGTTCCCATCAGAAACTTGATGTGACTCAAACAATATGTCATTAAATTAAATCTGATAGAATGTCACAAATCCAAACAACAGCTGGAGACATCGTGGAGAAATATGGAACCGAACGTGGGTTCTCCACACCGGCTCGAAATGTATGAACTACTTTTAACAAACAAAACATATCTGGACACTTTTTGCTGCTTTCTTGTTTGCTTGTATTTATGCTAATGTTATCTTTGCTAGCAAAAGTACACATTATCACAAGCAGAGAAAATGGCTTTAAACAATTTGCCTAAGTTCCTAAGACTTTTGCACAGTGCTGTATATTCCAATGCTTAAAGAAACAACCTATGGACACTTTCAGCCCTGAGGCAGCGCAGCCAATCAGGACAGAAGAACAGAAACAGCCTATCTGGTCAGAAAGATCATGTAAAAAACCACATTCGTTTCAGAAATCAAAGCCAAACCAGATGTAGACTGAACATAGTGGTCTCTGTTCAGCCACCCAGGTCCACATGTCTTGGTACCTCCGATCAGGAGCCACGACAAACGGTGATACTGAAGAATGAAGCAGAGTTTGTCCTTCCTGAGTTAAATCCGGGTTCATTCAGAGGCCACTGGTGAGTCCTGCTGAACATTCTCATGGGACAAGTCCAAATGACCGTGTTCACCAACTCCGGGACCCTTCCAGTGTCGAAACCTTGTTTTTAGTTCCATGTGTAGCAGGAAAAATACCCATTGCCTCTCCAGAAGCAGGATAGCCTCCACCATCCAGGCACTGGCTGGAAATCGAGGCACCAGAAAAGCCGAAGCAGAAAGAGAAAGCCTTTATTTGTTTATTTTGGTTTTTTCCAGTCGGCTCGGTTCAGGTCAAGCCGTTTTCAAGGTAACTGGACATCATGGCCAGACGTCCCTATTTCATTTGATCTTCTGCATCTGCTTGTAGTTCCTCGCCAGCAGGTTCAGCAGCAGGTATCTCCAGTGGATCAGATCTCCCATCACTCTGAGCTGCTGCGCACACTCGGAGATCACAGACTGCTCCGACAGGTCTGAAAGGAAAGACGGGATGAGTTCAGGTGATCTGAACAACAGTTAAACAAACACCCCGAAACACATACACACACACACACACATACATACATACATATACATATACATATATGCTTCATGCCTCAAGTTAGATGTGCTTTGTTCTGCTTTAATGATTAATATGTAGGTCACTGTGGTGTAGCCTAACAAACAAAAAACATTCTGGACAGAAAATGAGAGTCTTTGAAAGTCCTTCATGAAGCCTGGAGAACTGTTCCTCAATACAATACTAATTTTAGAAATTCTAAATCTTTAGAAAAATAAAGGAATGAGGGGGACTCAAGACTTTTGTAAAGTAAAAATGTACATATTAACAACAATAGGAGTGAAAGACAATCGAACTCATAACTTTAGGCAAATTAGACAAATAATGACAAACCTGGCACTAAAAAATAGAACATGTATGACGTTGTAATAAGAGTCGTATTTACCTTTGCTGGCCATGTTTTCGCCTGATGTTTAAGTATACTGTTTTTCTGTAAACAGCAGGAGAAGAAGTAAAGAGTCCACGCTCGTCCGACGTTTATTACCAGCTAAATTTAGCCGGTCACGAGTTTTATAGCGCCTGCCTGGTAGGAATCCCCTCCCGTCGTGTTTTTATACCCACCCGTATTCCGGCAGCCAAACGCAACCAGGCACTGCTCAGCTGTGTCCACATTTATGTTTTCTTCTGTGTTTAAAAGGAACATAACTCAAATATTTATATCTATTATAATTCAATCGATTCGTTTCTATTTGTTCTAACACTGTCAGAGGTTTCCCCAATTCTTCGGTTTTCTTTTTTTATTTATAGTTTTCTTACCTGTGACTTTTCAACGAACTACAACTCCCATGAATCACATGTGTTGTTTTGTCAGGTGATTAAAAGGGACACAAAAAAACAAATATTTATATCTAGTGTAGATCAATCGATTCAGTTCTGTTAATAGCGTCCATTATAGCTGACAGAGGTCCCCCACTCTTATTTTTTAATTGGAGTGTTTCAGCTGTGACGTTTCAGTGAGCAACGCGAAGAACTACAGCTCCCATGATGCCTCCCGCACAACCGGAACTTTCCACCAGAACTTTGATATTTCTGCCTCGGGGGCTTTATCATATATGATATCTTTGAAGCACTATTTAGGTCAACAAAGACACAAGGTACTGACACATAAACTCGGGTAGTTATTGTAATTCCAAACATACTCTGGGGGTTATATATACTGATGTCAGTCAATAAGAAAATAACATGAGAGTTAACCCCCCAGGAAGGAAATGTTGTTTCCTCAGTCCACTGAAGGAGGGACTTGCTTGAATACGGGTGTGAAAGAAACAACTTGTTGTGACGTGTTCGGTTTCAACGTCATAAATTAGAGCCCTTCCTGAAATGACTCAATGGTTGTTTTCTTGTTTCTTTTCCGTCTTCATCATTTCTTTGTCTGCAATGAAAATCATGAGTCAAGAAAGATAAAAGAGAAACAGCAACAGAAAGAAATAGCAATAACTGTCACGGTGGTGGGGGCTAGCCCCCCACGACCGAGAGCTAACTTGGAACAAGGAGGCTGGACACCAGGGCTTCATT
>JBBPDC010063034.1:0-10951 GCA_037974485.1 Hemigrammopetersius urotaenia
CTTGGCCAAAGAAAGTGGCTATGAATTCCAGACCTTCAGCCGTCAGTCTGAAGGTCTGGCTACGCGAGACTAAGGTTGCCCTGATTAAAAGTAGGCGGTCTAGCCCAAACCCTGAAAAGATATCTTTGTCCTTATAGTGTATGTAGCTACATACTGACTCTGAGTCACTGGGTTTTAATCAGGGCTTAGAAATAAAAGGTCCAATTGTCTCCTTGGAGGGAAAGGTCATTGCAAATCAAGCTAACGTTATTCTGATTAATCATCTTTATTCTATGATGACACATTTGGGAGTGGTTTCTTGCAGGGTGATAATGAACCATCTACAGGGGATGGATGTTATGAATGGTTGGGTGAATGACATTTCTGTAAATTCCATGGTTAACCCAGTCGAACCCAGGAAGTTTTAAACCAACATGTACAGAGTTGTTGGGTTTTTTTTTTTTTTTTTGGGGGGGGGGGGGGGTTACTTCAGTTTGACAAATTACACATTGTGACCATATGATGGTGAACATAAAACATAATGGGATTTGTGAGAGATGGAAAAGCAGGAATCATGTGTTAAATGAATCTGAGCAGCTCAAGACCGTGACTCTTTCCATAAAATTTACTTAGAACAAATATGGACTCTTACAAGTGTTTTCACACAAGAATCATATTTTCTTTATGAACAAATTATTTTCTGAACTCTCAGATGTTTGTTTATCTTAACTTTGATTTAGTGCTTAAACATTTGCCATACACCATTACACCAAGCAAAATGTGGGACATGCATATGCTTGGTCTCCGTTTCAGTCAGTACTGAGTAAGACACCATTAGTGATATTAGAGCCTTCACACATTACTTGTAGTCCTCTTACATCTGGTCTTTCACTTTTTCTTGAAGATTCTTCTAGTTTAGAAATATACAAATTTGATTGTTCATATCTGGGTATATGGGAGGTTTCTTGGTGATAATCCTTATCTTTCATTTATTGATATTCAAGGTGGATGTTGGTGTTTTCCTTAATCACATGATAACTTTTATCTTGTTTTTTCACTAATTAACATTAAGACATTAGCTTCTCGTTTTTGACATAGAATGCTCTTCCATTCAACATTACTGTGTACAACATAGCAGTCTCCAAAAAATACCATAGCAACCTGTTAGCAACACCCTAGCAACCGACTGGAATCACAGTAACTGCTAGAAAAAAATTTTTAGTTTGAATGAAAGCTTTTTTTATATATATATCGTTTTTTGGAGGCAAGACCTTAAAGAAAAAGGTATTAATGTAAATTTGCTTTTCCCATTAGCACACTACACACTTTTTGACCAAAAAAACACCAATTTTATTTCAGAGGACATAGTGTTTTCTTAAGGTTGATCATTATTGCCAAAACAAGATACTGAAGCCTAATATCCAGCAAGCAAGACTACAGTGTTTCTCACTATGTAACATGGGTGCCGGAACCATAATAGCAGCTATATAATTTTTCGAGGTCCCCGTTTTCCATTTTCCCTCCTGGACTGCAGCTGAGACATAGAGCACCTTGCGCACAGTGATGGAGATAGGTGGAAAGTCTATAGTTGAAGGCCTGTGGATCACAGAGTTGGCATAATTTACATGAAGGTAGAATGTTTCCTCCATTTTAAAATGCTACATCAATGCATCAGGGACCATCTGAACCATCAAGGACTCTTCCCATTCCAGCAACTATCTGTTCCGCCTGATAAACTTGGGCAAATGGTTCTGCAGCATTATGGGTTGATGGAGGCAAATAGCTTTAAGCCCCAGGTCGTAAGACTCCTCAACCAGGATATGCCTTACATTCACTAAGATTTAATAGCACTCTTCATACCACAATGCCACCTACACACGCTTTTTCACTACAAAGCACACAGCCATTTGCACATCTTTTTGTTCATAAATATACATATTCATTTATCTAATGTTATTGTTTCCATCTGTGTACTTGTCAATTGTTTTTTATAGTTATTTTCTGTTATCTAATCTCAGGAGTGATTCAGGGTGGCATTTCACTACTGTGTGGGTGTAAATCCTATATAGGCCGTTTAAATTTTATTTTTCTTCAACACCATTGAAGAAGGAACAGTGAAGTTTTAGGAATATTTTTTAAATCTAAATGTTAAATATGAAAATTATATATCGCACTCTAAATGTGAAACTTCAGTTAGATAGGGCTCGATGACACACGACCTCGAAAACCGTTATTAGCTGAAAACTAAAACTCGGACAAAAGTAATGGGACACCGGGGCCAGGTGAACGGTTTTCGGTGATTATTATGGCAAACGAGGGGTCGTTGGAAAGAGTGGGAGATATAAATAAATAATTCCATGAAACGAACATTGTTTACGAGTCACAACACCCATGTCCGAGCCAAGTCTCAAGTCGTTTAGGGCAAGTCTAAAGTCAAGTAGCAAGTCTTGGTTTGTGCGACTTTAAGGCATTACATTTTATAATTACACCACTACAGTAGTTTAAATTCACCTAGTAGTAATTAACTTTAAAATGTTTTAGACTCAAGTAATCATTAAACTTTTAGGGCATGAGGTACATCACTTTATAGGGTGGCTCTTGCATGCGGACTTTTATTTTGAAAAATGCTTCTTTCCTTTGTTGCACATGTTTGCATGGTGGTCTAAGGGGAGCTGAGGTAAAGCTTTTGTTGATTCAGGCGTTTAGAAGTCAGATCTGGGACAGTTTTAGTAAAAATCCTGATTATGTAAAACGATCTTTAGGGTTACATGGAGTGTCAGCGTCTTTGAGACTTGAACGTGCTTTTTAGCAGCTTCTATTCAGTTCAGTGTTCAGTAAAAGGAGCTCTGATACCTTTAAATAAGATGTCGATTTATTACAGACTATAAAAAGTCTGAATGGGTGCTGAAAAGTAACTGAATTATTTTCTGATCTGACCACCTCAGTGAAGATGATGATGGACACAGTGGTCACGGAAGCAGAGGGTGAAGATGAAGGTGCTGTGCCTCAGCATCACATAAGGACAGCGGACACGAGTGGAGACCCCAAACTCTGTTCAGAAGACCTGGACAGAGAACCTGCTGTAGCTTCATCTAGCCCAATAGCGGAGTTCTTTGATGACCCTGGCTCTGGTGAGTCCCCCTCCTCTTTTCTCTAAACTAAAATTCAGTGATAATACTGTGTTTGTATTCATCTTTTGAAGTGGTCTAATGCTGAAATACATCAAACTATTACATTGCAATCCTACACTGTATCTACAGAAGTATTGGCCTGGCATTACACCAACAGAGACTTTAATGACCTTCCATTCAAAAACATAAAGACTTTCATTAGGAGTTGCCCCCCATTTCACCCATTACAGCTGGCACTCTTCTTTGAAGGCTTATGGAGTCTCCCCAAAGTTGGAAGCATAGTGTTGTTCATTATGCCTTGGTATGCTGAAGCGTTACCAAGGGTGGGGGTAGCTCAGTGGGTAGGATACTTGCCTCCAGACCAAGAGGTCACAGGTTCGAATCGAATCCTACCTCCAGCACACCACCAGGGTCCCTGAGCAAGACCCTTAACCTTAAGTTGCTCCAGAGAGACTGTCCCCTGTAGTTAGGGAATGGAAGTCGCTTTGGACAAAAGCGTCTGCTAAATGCCGTAAATGTAAATGCATTAAGATTACCCTTTACTGAAAGTAAGGGGCCTGGCACATGAAAAACAGTATTTCTCCATACAGTGTATTTTGCATTTTTAATAAGTGTGAAGTCACCAGGGAACCCCAAAAGGATCCTTGTCAGTAGTTTCGGTTACATAAACAACCCTTGGTCAGAAGGGAGTGTTTGCATGACCTTGAGGTTTCCAGAACCGTTTTTGTTTGAACTGTCCACTGTGTGGTAGGGCTCCATGATTAAACATATATTTTTTTTTTTCATGGCTGCAATAAGTTCCTACTTCATTAATAGTATCAAACCAGTTTAAATCCTCTGAACATATACCTCCCTTTTTCTGTACTATATCCAAAAGCATATAAAAGTGCATCAGGTATTTCTCCACATGTGCCACTGAGTTTACCTAATTTTCCACTTGTGGAAAAGGTTGCACGGTGCAATATATGTCTGGTAAACACTAGTCACCTGTTTTCCTCTTCCCTACCTGTTTCAGTGCAGTTTACAAGTTGGAAGCTTGGCATTTTGAATGCATAACTCGATTGTAGCAGTTACCTCTATACAGTTGTTTACGAAAAACCCACAATAATCAATTGGGGGGAAAAAACTGAAAAAAGACTTAAAGTCCAGCCTGAAATTATTCATACCCCTTACAAATTTCAAGTTACATTTATTCAACAAGCAAGTTTCTTCTTGATTGGGAAATGACACAGGCGTCTCCCAGAAGATAGTAAGACGATACACGACAGGCATTATTGAGGAAAAAAATATTTCTCAGCTTTTATTTACATTTGAACAAAAAGTGGTATGTCTAACATCATTCATACGCCTCTCAATGATCAATAGAAAAGCCTTTATTGGCTGTTATAGCAATCAAATGCCTCCTATAATTGCTGACAAGCTCCACTGTCTCCACTGGTATTTTCCCACAGACTGACAGTTTGCCAAAGGTATGAAGAACGTTGGACATGCAAAATGAAAGCTGTAAATAAAAGCTGAGAAATACTTTTTTCCACAATGATGCCTCTGGTACATCATCTTATCTTCTGGGAGATGCCTGTGTCCAATCAAGAAGAAACTTGCTTGTTGAATAAAAGTAACTAATTCGGAATTTGCCAGGGGTATGAATAATTTCAGGCTTGACTGTTATGATTAAAATTACTAAGGTTTTACTGTATCCAGCAGGTTTATTCATATTACTCTTCATATTCACAATTTGGTCTATTATTGATATTAACAATAATATTATTGTTATTGCTATTATTGTTTTTCTCCATTAGAGAAAGATGGCATTAAGTGCTTCATGTGCTCATACTGTGGAAAAAAATTTGCAAGGCGTCAGACATTGGAGCAGCATGAGCGAATTCACACCGGAGAGAAGCCTTTTCAGTGTTCTGAGTGCAACAAATGCTTTAGACAGCAATCAGCCCTGCGTGTGCACTGCAAGGGTCACACAGGGGACAGGGCCTTCGAATGCTTTGTGTGCTCCAAGAGGTTTTACAGGTCAGCAGACCTGAAGGCACATCTGGGAATTCATACTGGTGTGAGAGCTCACAACTGCCCAATATGCTCCAAGGGCTTTGGACGTTCCAGTGATCTGAGGAGACACATGCAGACTCATGAGGCTGAACCCACGTTAGTCAGCGTCGACAGGACCCCACACGAGTGCTCTCACTGCGGGAAGAAGTTTTCTCGGCGTGCGCAGCTTGAGGTTCACACGCGCGTTCACACGCGAGAGAAGCCATATCAGTGCACTCTGTGTGGGGAGAGTTTTCGCTGGAAACAGAACTTCCAAACACATCAGCGTAATCACACCTGCGAGAAGGCTTATCCCTGCCCAGACTGCGACAAGCGCTTCGCTTCCTTAGAAGCTCTAGAAAAGCATCAAATCTTATTCCATTCTGGTAAGATTTTTTTTTTCTCTTTCATATTTGAATCACGATGTAGAGTACATGCGTCTGTGGCATTCTGTAGTTTCTTGCAGAGATACATTACCAGTCAGTTGTTTTTGCACACCACAGGTCTTTACCACATCTGTTTATTTCATTAACAGCACATTTTTATTCTTGTTAAGCTTTGGAAAGTAGTTGAATAAACAACTAATAGATGAAAATGTCAAAACAATGTCTGACATCCTATTAACTGGTTGTGTGGTGATGTCAAATTCAAGACTGTCCTTTAACTTCAAATGCTCTCCTTAACTGTTTCATTCCATTGGCTGTCACTTCATAACCCATGAAATGGTTTATTTTATCAATCAGTTGCTTACATTTTCTGGCTAATAAAGAAATCTGAAAGGTGAACATAACTGTAAATGTATGTTAGCAAAGAATATTGAGTGTATTTTTAGTAAATATTAAGTGAGAAACACTCAAATGTAGAACATCTCAGTGTGTGTGCTAACTTGATTTGTAGTGTATGTCCCTACCATTGATATCCTTAGATAGACAAACTGATTCAAGGCATTTAGTGTTCTGAAGTGGGGACAGAGTACACAGGAATTATACTAAAAGCAAGAGGACCTTGGTATGGAGGTACTTATCATATTAGTTTAATTTTACACTGATAATTTGAATGTTTTGATAACAGCAATAAACTCAAATACAGGGAAACTCAACTGATTGCCAAGACAAGAATAAAATCTAATTTTTTATTAATTGAGATTTTTATTTTTGTGGAACATATTTAAATGCAATCAGTGTCACAGACAAAAAATCCTTTATAAAACCGAGAAATATTAAGAGTACATATACATAGCAAGATATAAGACTTCTAGCTAAACTGCATTTTTTTTTAAAAAGGTGGAACATCAGCATAATACAAATTGTGAAAAATAGAAACAAGGTATCATTTACCGCTGTGTTAAGACGGCTCGGGTGGATTGCAATGACAGGCAGGCTGCTTCTTTATGATAAACGTCGGTTGGGTTTTTAACACCTGATGGAGATACTACTAAGAACTGCAGCATAATAGATTATTTTAAGTTTAATATTTTAATGTATGTTGGAGAATCTGTTCTCACTCCTGTAACTTGTCTAAGTAGTTCTCCAGAAGAGCCGACGCTACCAGGGCTCTTATGTGGAAAACGGTCGACATCAGTGCCTTCAGTGTGGGAAGAGTTTCAACCAAGCCAAGGATCTGGCAGTCCATCAGCGCATTCACACTGGAGAGAAGCCTTATGAGTGCACCCAGTGTGACAAGAGGTTTCGTCAGATCGGACACCTGAAGGAGCATCAGCGGGTTCACTCCGGCGAGAAGCCGTTCCAGTGCCCTGTCTGTTTCAAATGCTTTCCTTATTCGCAGTCCATGAAAAAACACATGCGTGTGATTCATGGAGGTACGTAAGCACAGTTGTGTATTACAGTTTTCATTCCTGAGGGCTGTGTGTTTGTGTTTGAGTTTTGTATATTTTTGGGAGAAAATGTACAGCTGTTGTAGGAGGAACATGGGAAAATGACGTTAGCCTTTTTAAATTTGAATGGTCAAAACCAGTTCTTTGAATTATTGAGGTTAAGGTTGGTGGCCTATAGTTACATATGGAAAACATCATTTTTAAATACTTCAGTACTTCATTGTAGAGCCCGACCGATATTATCGGCTGATATTAGTAATTTTCCAAACTATCGGTATCGGCATTTATAATGGCCGATAAATGAATATTTCAAAAATAAAATAAAAACGGACGAAACACCCTTCAATCATGTCATGAGTGTTGGCGTTGTATAGTTTGTCCACCAGAGGGCACTCTACACCGTCCCTGTTGGCAACACTATTGTATAACGCGCCACACATCCTGCAACCTGCTGATCCAGCCAGAGTCGGGCAGAGAATGTTAATGTTTTGTTGCGCGTTTCTGAAGAAAAAAAAAAAAATATCGGATTTTAAAACCAACAAATATTGAAAATGAACCATTAGCAATGATCCAGAATTATAGAAAAACAATTCAATTTTTACTTAACTTATAAGAGAAGGTACTAAAGAAACTTTTTTTTACTTGTTGGAGGGAGGATTTATGTTCTGACTGTGTGTATAAAATGTTATCCTTTGTGTGTTTAGCTGGTTGAATAATATTAAGAAAATACATTGTGTGTTCTGTTGGAAAAAGTGTACCAAATTCTGACGTTCTGTCTTTTCACAGCACACCCAGGCAACATAGCTGAAGGGAGCTATAATTTAATGGATGACGTGGAAGAAGTTCAAATCGGCTCAGCTCCATCCAGCCCATCATCTAAACTCTCAGATGAGCCTGGAGCTTCCGATGAGCTAAGTCAGTATGGGTGATGGTTTTAAAGTCATTTCAAATCCCTTGGGGATCAGACGATTCTCAAAGTGGGTGAAATTAAAATAATGCCGGTCATGTGCCTGACTTTGTCTTTTTTGATTTTCTAGCGTACCACATCAAATCTGAAGATCAGTGCTTTCCTTTGACAGAAGACGTGGACAATCCCTTTTGTAGCATAAATTCAGACCTTTCTGATGAAGATGGAGAGTCAAATGAACTTGGTGAGGGTCTGTGAACATTTTATATTGATCTAAGGTTGCCATAAATCTAATAGAATGACTTGGAAGCAGACCCTAATTAAGATAGTATGTGTTGTCTGGTTTTTACAGTACAACATATAAAAGTTGAAGACACCAGCCAGTCATTCATGGAGGACACAACAGAAAGCTCACCTCCGGCATCACCGCTCCCTAAATATTCTGGAGTTTTTGATGAGTATCATAAGTGTGAGTCATGGATCAGCTACATGTTCCTGATTTTGAATGAATCACTCATACTTTTAATTAGGGCTGCACAATATATCGCAAATGTACCGTCATCGCGATATCAACACGCACAATATACATATCGCCAAAGACTGACTGAACTGCAGTAAATGGTGTTTTTCCAAAACTCTTCACCCAGAGCCACAGAGAAGAGGGCAAAAACATCACTGGGCAGTTTCTTCATCTGTGCTGCTGTTATAGATTGTTCCTTTTGCTATTATTTTCTGTCTTAAGAACTTACTATAATTTAAATGATGTTCACATTTATTTAAGATTTAAAATGATTAAAAAAATATTTTTCGACAATGTTCAATGGTTCGAATGTTTTATGGGAGGCATTAAAATGCCCTGTTCAAGAAAAATTCTTAAAAAAAAAACATGTTGGAATGGAAATATTCCATTTCATTTTTTCTGCATAGACTAGTCAGCGTCTGGAGTCTATATCACCAGCAAATCCAAAGAAGAAAAACATTAACACTATAAAGGCTAGTTTTTACTCACTTAACGCATGTGATATCGCCATCGCAACACTCAACAGCATTATCGCATGTTTTCCTAATATCGTGCAGCCCTACTTTTGATGTGATGTTTTTATGTTTTGTTTTAACTGTGATGCTATAGCAGGTTAGACATGGTAGAATATTTTCACAGGGTTACGTCCCAAGAGCACTAGTGTATAGTGAAAAATCACGTTGTGTATTTAAGTATGTAAAAAAAAAAAAATACTTAAATGTAACTGACCGGTTTTGTAGTGTAATGTAACAGTATACACTGTGAATGCAATTTAATGGACATGAACGCTGGAGTCCCATGAAAATAACCTCCCCTTGCCCTTATCACAGAAGCAGAGATTCACAGCATTAAAAATGCTTGGGTTCATATCCTGTTGAGGAATGACATTTTGTCCAATCATGAAAATCAGAAGTAACTAATTGTGTGATGTTTTTCTTTTTTTATGATGAACATTTTCCATTTGATTTGTCTCTTCAAAATCAAACGTTTGAGCCTGTGGACGGATCTGATTTCCCACATGCCTCTCTTATTTATTTTACACTTGACAACATTCACACTGGTTTTAAAAGTTTAACAATAAAAGTGGTGGATACCCAGAAAGTTGGTTGAAACTGCTTGCATAGCTTTCTCTAACAGTTTTTTTTTTTCCACACAGCGTGGCGCATTAAAACTGAAGAGAAGAGCTCCCCTTTGGACGAGGATGTGAGGGAAGTTAATGTTTGTTCAGCTCCTTCCAGTCCAGTGACAGATTTCACTGAAGATTGTGCAGTTTTTCATGAACATGGTTAGTGTGTTATGTTTCAATCAGAGCATAATTGGTTAAACAGTTTGGTCGCACACTGGGAGTAATTTCTGCTGGAACAAGCTAGAACTGGATCCGACACCTCTCCGATTGGATGCGGCACCTTGTTCACATATGCTTTCATCCTTACATTTTATACATACAGCTTGATATATATATAATAAATGTGAAAATGTTAAAAGGTTCATGCTGTGTTACCTCATGCATTTACATTGTATGCTTTTATATAGGTCTTAGTGGTCCCCTAATACTGTATCTGAAGTCTCTTTCCAAAATTCAGTCTTGGCGCAGAATTAAAGCCACTTTGAGCCAGTCCCACAGTGAGATTTCCCGAGGTTGCGCCATTTCTGTGTCTGTAGCTTTAAATGATGATGAGGCAGAGTGAGGTGGAGGGTGGAGGAGGGGCCAGCTTGCCACGGTACCATGCGCTAATGTTTACAGTGTATAGCAATGGCTACTGTGGTCACATAGCTTGTAAAAGACACTTGTATTCTCTGTAGTGAGATTCAGGACATTTCCTTGATAGCCAAGCAGTTTAGATCAGTGCCTATAGCCCCGTTGCTGTAAGACTACTTTTTTTTTTGTAAGACTCCTTTTTTTTGTTTGACCCATTCTCATCTGATCACCCTGGTTTGCAGAGGTGCTCAGTCATAGTAATTTCAGTGAGGGGTAAGGCAGATGTCATGAGCGCCAAAACACTGACAGCAGCACGGTTGTCCAAATAACAGAAGTACAACACTCAAGTTATGTGTGTATTCACACACCACTCGCATGCATAGCGGATGCTATCTACCTTTTACTTTTGTGACGGTAGCCTGCTAACTGAGCTGTTACAGCAAAGCAACAAAATTATACAGCGTTAAGTTGACTTGTTGAGGTTTGTAGCTGAGTCAAGAGTTGGTACTGATCCAGACTTCATTTTCAGTATTGTCTGCGCATTTCCAGAGAAAATAAAATTAACCCACTGGTTCTTCAGAGGCTCGCATGAAGGGACTAAAAAATGCATTTTTGCTCATTTGTACATCTAAGCACCGAGCAACCGCCATGCTTCACTCATTTACAAGCCACAATGTCTCTAAAGGCAAAAGTGGTCTCTCACACACAGCATCATACAGGGCCAAATTCCAGATCGGGCCATCTGAGCTGTCGTTCTCTCAATGGCAGAGCAGGATGATCAAAGCACTCTTTACACCTATCACCATTTCTAGCCACTGCAGGACCATAGGCAGGCTAGGGGAAC
>JBBPDC010063104.1:0-10950 GCA_037974485.1 Hemigrammopetersius urotaenia
CTCCACATCATTCCAGTTTGGTGGCTCACTCAGATCCATCCACATGAATGTTGAGAACTCTTCCATGGGAGTCATCCACTTCTCCAGATACTCCAGACATGCACTGTACATGCCATGCACATCTGCACAGAACTGGTCACAGTCTTTGCCAAGTCCATCTTTGCGCTTCTGTGCCAGTAGTCCCTTAACTTTAAGGGACATGAAGTTGTTGCTCTTGCGTTGAAGAAGAATGGTATGTATATCGTTTAATATCTTCTTCACTTCCATAATGGACATGTTCTCCTGTTCCATTTCTTGAATGTGGGTATGGAACACAGACATGAGTGTGTGCATGTGCCAAAGGTAGATTTCAGCAAAATCGTTTTCAAAAAACTCTTGAGTGCTATGGGTGGCTTTGCTGAGACAGAAAATATGCCTTTAAAGCTGGAAACATCTGTAACATCCTCTCAATGCTTGGGAACAATGAAAGCCAACTTGTCTTGCTGTGAGAGAGCATTCTTCTGTAATCAATCTCAACACAATCACAATACTCCTTCAGGCTCTCAGTGCGCACAGTGTAAATGTGAAAGTACTGGTTGATTTTGAATATGATCTTCTCAATGTCAGTTTCTATTGTGCCTGCCCCATGGTGTGCACAATTATTCAATATGTGAAGACCTGTACAAGACCTGTAACTGTTGTGATGTTTCACTTTATGAAAAGCCATTGCACCTTCTGCTGCATTTACATCATCCTCTGTTTTTCCTGGTCTGACAAAAAACTCTGTCAACTTTGCAGATGAACTGGGCTTTCAGATCCCCAGCACCTTTATTGGATACCGACTCATATGTACTGGCTTTGCACACGGTGCACTCCGCCTCCCACTTGTCCCGACCAGGACGGTATGTGGGAAATTTTCTTAGCAGTTCATCGGTGAAGCTGCACTTACGCTTCGGCATTTTCCCTGTTATACTGCTCCACTCTCTGCTCTGATCCCTGTCTGCACTGCTCCCTGTCTGTGTCTGTCTGTTTGCATGCGCAGCGCAGACCTGCCCACAAGGCAGCCTCCCGGTAATTACGTAGCGCAAAAAAGTAGTACCCTAGTATTGTGTGCAAAAAACGCCGGCCAATTTCCGTACATGCGTAATGGTCCTATGAAAAAACAGACATTTTCGTGAATTCATAAAACCCACCAGGACGCCCCGGACAGGATGTAAAAAGTGGACATGTCCGGGCAAAAGAGGACGCTTGGTCACCCTAGTATAGATACTCTGACTGCAGTATCTTGGTTAAATAGTTGACATGGATTTAAGCTGTTTTCAGGTAAGAAACAGTTGTGGACTTCTTAAGCACTGATGTACGTCGCTCTGGATAAGAGCGTCAGTTAAATGCCGTGAATGTAAATGTAATGTAAATGAAAGCACAAGTTAGTTGTTTCTAATAAAGTGGCCAATTAGTTTAAGTACAAGGTATGAGTTTTAATGACATGATCAGTCATCTGAATTACAAGGTGGACATTTCTAATAAAGGTTTTCTGAGCACGTCCAGACATCCAGCAATTCAGCACCCAAAGCCTGCTGCAAGCCTCGGGGCCACGTCATATTGGGATGTGGCCAGAGCATACTACTGCATCGGACATAGTCTGGGCTAATTTGCACACCTCTATAACACTAGCCCTAGTGACCTCTGACTGCCACAGATGAATGTCATTAACCTCTACATGGAACACTATTCTTTCATACCTATGGCTAGCTAACAGCTTCAGGTTCCCTGCGATGTCCAGCGCTCTGGCGGTAGCTGTTGCTGGAGTCCCTAAAGGAGTAGCTAGTTTCACGAATCACCTATAACCAGAGCACTTCGAACAGGCTTCTCAGCTGACACTTGACTGAGGAGCAAACCTGTTTGACACGTGAAAGTGGGAAGGGGAGAGTAGTGCTCAGCTGGGGAAGCTCTCCCGCGAGAGAGAGCTTTGCGACTATGCCACCAAATCGTCACCCAATTGCCCTGCTGCGGGGGCACTACAGCTAGAAACGAGGGCGAGGTGTCTTCCCCAAAGGCACCCGGACTGGCTAGCAACACACCTGACTCTCGTCTCCTGTCCCATGTTAAAATCCGGATGCGCTCTTCTAGCTCTGAAACCTTCTCCGTCAGATAAGTAACTAGCCAACACTTTACACAAATAAACTTTACGCTGGAACTAGGACTAGTGACCGAGAGAGGGGCTGAACTATACATGCTACACCCCGAGCAGAGAATGCGCTCGCCAAACTCCAGACTGAACCGAGCCGGTTGTCTCCCGTCAGTGGGCTGGTGACGTTGTAAACAGATGGGAAAAGTTTAATAATCGTCCAAGATGTCCAGTAGAGGCCACTGTTTTGGTTTGGGTTTTGGGGCTTTTATTTTGACATCCATGTCTGTTTTGTTTCTTGTGTCTTGTGTTTAGTATCATTGATTATGTGCTGTATTTAAGTTCTGTTTGTGTGGACCACAGGCATCGGTCCATCGCCTCATTTGTATTCACGCCTCACATATCTAGTTTCTGTTTTCATGTCTGTATCGGCCCTTGAGCCAGATTCTTTCCCGTTCATGTTTCACTTTAATAAAGAGCCTGAGTTCATGGATGTTCATGGAGCGGGTTAACCCCGTAATCCGTGACAAATGAGTGACAATAGAAGGTAAGTGTTTCTAATAAAATGACCAGTGAGTGGAAGTACAAGGTAGATGTTTCTAATATAGTGATCAATTGAAGTAAACACACGGTATATATTTGTAATGAAGCAGTCAGGGAATAATGTGTGCTAAAAGCTCATATAAGGTGTTTTTTATTAACATATTATTTCACTGCTATGTGTTTTTCTGTTCTGACTTTATAGGAATATTTCCAACAGAAACTGTTTGAAATATTGACTTATAGACAGCTTGTGACCTCTGTATCTGCGGCATGTGCTTTTTAAAACCCCAACATTTTCTCTCCACATGTGAAGGACACTCTGTCTCTTCTACTCGCTTTCTTCTGCTTTCTCTCCCGCTGACTCTGTCTCCGCTTGAGTATGATCAGAGCGTGACACTTCTGACCTTTTAAGACATGCTCGATCTAATTCTCTCTCCTCGAGTAAGAACGGAAAATAACACTTTTGCCCTTTCTTCCACATTTCTTTCCCCTCTCATCTCTCTCTCTCATCCACCCCCCAGCCTCACTCCCACCACCCTCAGCAGAATGCAGTGATGGAATGCCACTAAGCACGTTGTCTTCGGACAATCTCGGAGTTTGTTGGATTTCTTGAACTGCGTGTGAAATCCTCTTACACAACGCCGCTCCATGAGACATGAAGAGCGCTCCGTCACGCAGATTTGTGGGCGTGTTCTGTTTGAGGTGCTGTTAGCTGTGGAAGCCTGCAGGCCGGTGCCAAATTAAAACTGGGCTCTCGTCTTTGTCAAATAGTGCTGAAGTCGCACTTCTGAAAGTCTGTCTGGAACTATATTAAAAGCCGTCCCTGTGGGGTGAAAACCAGTGCAGTGTTGCTTTGAAGTAATAAAAATCCAGGTTCAAGTTCTATCTTCACCACGTGGGTGAGATGGAGGATGTAGTCTCAGGACTGGTCATCCACCCTCTACTTTCATGACGTGTTGAGCTCCAACCTGCTTCCCCATTCCCCTTACTGCTCAAGCCAATCAGGGCCTTCTGAGGAAGTTCTTTAACCAGAGCAGGTGTTGCAGATTGTGGCTGGACCAAGACATCTCTGAAAGGGAGATCTCCAGGACCAGTGTTGGTGACTTCACTCAGACCCTGTTCACATTTACATGAGCCTTGGGTGATTCAGTCTCAAGTTTACAGCAAATAAACTTGGGCATTATTTCCGTTTTCAAAGACCCAATGCATTCTTATTTTCGTGCACTAATGCACTTACCATGCCTAGTCTGACGGATATCAGAACAGTTTTGTCTGTAGTTGTTGCTGCCTGCTGTTGCACTTTAATATAAGGCCATTAGTGAGCTAATGAGTTTGTACTTACGTCAATCCTGCAGTGTGGCCCAGGAAACATTAATGTACACACTGCTATTAAAAAAACCTTCTCCAACTGTGATCTAAGCGATCTGATTCCAAAGTGACCTCAATTCCTTGACTACATTCATGCTTAGAGTAGTCCACACCTATGCCAGGTGTGAATGGGGCCTCAGATGCAGTTTAGACTTTGCCCCAATCCTCATTTGCACTGAAGTGGATCGTGTCTGGATTTGAATTGCATGAAAAGCCATGTGTAAACACACCCAAGACAGATTATGGCCAGTCCTGATTACATTCTTCTCGCTGTCACTGCGTGAATGGCACATTTTATTTCAGTGTAGCTGTAGTGATTAAACAGCACAATGTCACGTGAAAGCACTTTTTGTAGTGTACAAGAGAAGGAAAACATTTTTAACTTTTAAAGCAATGTGTAAATCTATCTATCTATCTGACTGTCTGTCTGTCTATCTATCTATCTGTCTATCTGTCTGTCTGTCTGTCTGTCTATCAATCTATCTATCTATCCACAAATGTGCACAATTGCTAAAACTGTATTTTTGTCGACAATAAATATTTTAAATTTTCGTTTTATTCAGATTAAAATAGACTGCATTTATTCGGTATGACACCACAAAACTAGGATCCAAAAGGCCAAGAGCTAGTAGTCCATGATGTAGAGGCTGAGTGGAGTGACTGCCACTCTGTGTGTTTAGTTATTTAGTCCATTTTGTTCGCAGTCCAGCCTATTGCCTTATTACTGAATGCCTGCAATTATGCTCCACTTACGAAGCCCTCGATCACTTTAACACCCACACTTCACGGCTGAATCAAAGAGAACATCTTTTGCTTACAGCCTCTGATTTCCAAACAGGATGTTCTTGCATCCAAGGTGAGATTTCATATTCGAAATCTCACCTCATTTTTTAAACGTCTTTTATTCTTTTGTTGTGAATTGCTGTTAACATGGCCCTCGAAGAGTGGCTCCACAATAGTGAGTTACAGCACCTGCAGTTCAGTGAGGGTTACCACTGGAAAACCACCCGCATTCATAGTAATTGGTGGAATTTTTAAAGATTTTAATTTTTTGCTTGTTCTTGGTCAAATTAACAGGAGATGTCTGACCACTTCATTTTGAACATTCTGGTGTAGCGTCATACCATTTAAATATACACTGACTGGCAGGTAGCTTAACAAACAGCATCAGTTGTTTCATGTGGTTGCAACTGAGAAACCGCAAAACAATGATCAAAAATCATCAGTGGACATCAATGCCCATCAAAACAACACGATTTATAGCAATTATTCGCTGTCATCCAGCCTCCCTGTTGTTTGGTGTGTGGCAAAAAACATACCCCAGTAAACCCAGTCTTGAGAGATTTGGGTCAATCAAAATCAGGGAATAGCCCATGAATATGACAATCAATTAGTGTGTTTTCTCAGGTCATTTCCTGTTTTGCCTTATTATAAAATAAGAGTACTCTACTGGGCTCTTAACTCCTCCATGTTTAGACTGTTTCGCTCTTTTCATTCAGTTTGATTTGAAAGAAAAGACATATTTTCTTCTCAACATGTTTTGTAGATGCCAACTTTGTATTTAATCCGCATTCATCTATTTAATGCATTAAATCTAGCCCTTATCTTTAACACAACCATGACTTTAGCCCTGATTTTAACTTCAAGCTAAAAGTTAAAGTATCTGTAACCTTTAGGGGGAGTCTAAATAAACTGTGAGTGTAAAATGGCTATTTGTATTTATTTTTCGAGCAAACATTTGCATTGTGCAGCAACACAGGTCTGGAAATATTGTGTAAGTTCACAAGGTCGTTTTAATACATACTGTGTTGTTGTTATAGTTGGCCTCCAGAGGTCTTTGTGCTGGGGGGGGGGGGTAAGACCCCTCTCTGCAGTCAGACTGAAAATGCAGACTTAACCCAAAATCTGCACGAAAGTGGTGTTGGGTTAAGCATATTCACCACAGTTCAGCGCACTGACAGCGTCCTCACACATTGTTCCTGAAATATCGAGAGGAAAATGCGAGAGTGTCCAGGACTTGCTGATATTTATACATGACAGTGATGCTCTGCAACGTGCCAGTGAACTGCGTGGCGGTGTGGCGGCGTGTTGAGGTGCTGTGTGGCTGTCAGTTAGTGGCAGGTTTGAAATGCGCTGCCATAAACAAAGCACAAATCACCCAAATCCTGTGCCCCAAGAGAGCGGCAGAATGGGTCCGGTGTGATAGAGTAGAGCTTGATGAGGTAGAGCAGGGCAGAGTGCTTTTAAAGAGCTTTTTCCTCATTCAGTTCATCTACAAACTCACTCCCCAGTCAAATCCACCTTCCTCCAACCTGCCATTACCGAGGACGGCCCGTACTTATGCCTAATTGGGCAAGCGCATATGTGTTAACGCCCTCGTCTCTGGTATTTAGAGAGTGTGAATCATGCACACGGCGGCTGTAAATTGTACAAGCCTTCTCCTTTATTTATGGTCGTTAGCTCCTGGCCACGTTCCCGGCGCGGAGAACGCAAGGCTGCATCTGGCCGTCCAATTGGGGTTACCGGTTTATGTTGAAAAGAGGAAATAATGACTCTCTCTCTCTCTCTCTCTCCCTCCCCCTCTCCTCCTATGTCTCTTCTCCTATGTCTCTTCTCTCTCACGTTCTTTCTCTCTATTTCTCTCTCTCTCTCTCTCTCTCTCTCTCTTTCTTCCTCACTCTTTCTCTCTTGCTCTCTCTCATCTTCTTTCTCTCTATCTCTCTCTCTCTCTCTGTTTCTCCCTCTTCCTGTTTCTTTCTTTCTTTCTTCTTTCTTTCTCTCTCTCCCTTTCCCTCTATCCCTGTCTCTTTCTTCCTCACTCCATATTTATCTTCCTCTTTTTTGTTCTTTGTCTCTCTCTTGCTCTTTCTCTCTCGTTATCTTTCTCTCTCTCTCTCTCTCTCTCTCTGTTTTTCTGCTTAATTTTCTCACTCTCTTTCTTCTTATTGCCATCCTTTCTTCTTCT
The DNA here is from genome assembly GCA_037974485.1 of Hemigrammopetersius urotaenia. Classification (NCBI taxonomy): domain Eukaryota; kingdom Metazoa; phylum Chordata; class Actinopteri; order Characiformes; family Alestidae; genus Hemigrammopetersius; species Hemigrammopetersius urotaenia. The sequence goes on from JBBPDC010063104.1 coordinate 6,984, forward strand.
CCCTCCTCTCTCACTTTGCTATTTTCCTTCTCTGTTGTTCTCATTTTCCCCCTCGCTTGTATTTTCAGTAACAAAGAACAATATTAACAGTAATTAAGCAAACATGCATGAGGATAATAGCAATAACCTTTATAGTTTGTCATTCATCTGTGTGCGCTGAGAATATCTCTGCGGGCTACATATACACACATAAATACGCACACGCACACACACGCACACACACACACACACACACAAATACCAAGGCATCTTCGCAGCAGGAAGACAAACAAAATATAGACAAACATGCAAACAGGAAAAAGAGGTTGGTGACACTATATCACCTGTGTGACATCGAGTTTATATTTAATGGTGAAATGTTTTTGTTCATGAAATCTTCCTTTTTTGTGCCAGTTTTTTTTTATTGAGAGGAACAAGTAAGCAATTAAGACCAGAAAACTCTTTTTCCCCACATTTGCTTCAGAACACTCTCCCTCCTCCGTCCCCTTAAAAATCCCAAAAAAGTAAATAAATAAAACTAAATAAACTAAATAAACAAACAGTAAATAAAAGTAAATAAACAAATAAATGTGTAGTACAACATTTAAACATGTTGCTAAATAAAACATGTTACCTGTGAGAGTTTATTTCATTTACTTTACTCTTGAGGGGGTTGACTAGGTCTTCAAGGGACTGGCTCACTAACTGTGTCCCTCTAAGAGTGCATGTAATTTTCTCTAGTTTGAGAATCATTTACATTTACGGCATTTAGCTGACGGCCTTATCCAGAGCGACGTACATCAGTGCTTAAGAAGTCCACGACTGTTTCTTACCTGAAAAACAGCTTAAATCTGTGTCAACTATTTAACCAAGATACTGCTGTCAGAGCATCTATAACAACTGACAAATAATAATTAGCCAATGCCTAACCCAACAATACACAATAACAGATCCCTAATGTGTTGTAGTACATATAGGGCCTTGCAATTAGAGGTTTGTTCATTTAATGTTGTCCACATTGTGTCCATATTCTGAGGGTGGTACAGATCATTCGGCATGATGTATGTTAGGGATAGAAAGAGGAAACTGGATGTGACTAAAGCCAGCAGGGATGTTGACAGACTTCCTGTTATCTTGATATTTTTCCGCAAGGAAAGATGAACGAGAAAAGCCAGGGCTTTCTAGACCACTGGGGCTTTTTGTATCAACTCTTTTTGATGCTGTGAGTGTGTCTGACTGTGATGACTGTGCCAACTCATACCTCCATGGCTTTCTCTTGTTGTCACGGCTGAGGGCCGTGGCAGGCCACCGTGTTTTGTTTTGGTTTATTCTGTGTCCTGTGGCCTTTTGTTTTGGTTTGTGTTGCCTGGGTTTGGTTGTGTCACGTGTTTTTGGTTCCCCACCTGTTTCCTGTTTGTGTTCCCCAGCTGCCTTAGTTCCTGTTCTGATTGTGTGCACTATGTAAGCCTGTTTCTGTTAACCTGTTGTCATGTCTCCATCACCTCATTATCCCCGTTTGTTCTGCCCGTGTTTTTGTTCGGCTCGGATTCTGACCAAGGAGGCCACTGTGCCTATTTTCCTTTGTTTTTGTTTCTTTCAGTAAACACCCTGAAAACGTACCATGGAACCCAGCCTGTTCTGTCCGTCCCGAACCCCTAGAGGAGACGCATGGCCGGGGGCTCGCGCTCCTGGTCATGACACTTGTACTAATATATATATATATATATATATATATATGTGTGTATGTGTATGAGTTACTGAGGTACTGATTAGTGAACACCCGAATCACATCTTATTTAATGAGGAAAAGTATTAACAACATTGTTGTTGTAATCAACACTCTCCACTCACAATGTGACCAGTCGGATGCCAAGACACACAAGTGTTTTATACTGTATTCCCTGTTTTCACTGTGATTTCAAGGCAGCTTGGGCTGAGTGCATGTTCTCGATGGCTTCAGTGTTCTCCTAAATGGGTCAACAGGCATCAAAGAAACCTTGTCAACAGGCATCAAAGACCACACGGCGTACCAACTAAACTAAATAAATGCACCAAGTTGTATTGTTCAGTAATCTTTTATCTCTCTCCTGTTGTTAATAAATAACTATATATTAATAATAAATGCAATTGTTTATTGAAGACAGGTGTATTTCACCTCCTTGTGTTTTGTAACTGTTAAATAAAAATCTGTTCGGCCTGTGTTTCATCTGCCAGCACTCTGGATTGTGGTTAGCGAGCTAATTAGTGTCTGTGAAGAGACACAGAGTTTTAAAACCAAAAATGCTCAACTGGAGGGGAAGTTAGATAATCTTAATTCAGTCCTGTGACAGAAGTGGCTGGGCTCGAGGGCTACAGCAGCAACTAGCCATTAATTATGTTTATTACAATAACAGTCTTAATAACCCTCTAAATATTCATTTGACGCTTACCTTTTCCCAGCCTGTTCGCTGCTCGGATGGTGATATCTTGTGAAGAGCAGCGGCAGTCAGTGAGTACGGCTGCATACTGCTGCTCTGCAGGATAACGTGGTGTTTTTGCATGATCATCTCTGCACACCATACACACTCCCATTACACTGCAAAATATATCTTGTAAACTACAGAGATTGCACTGAAAATCAGGTAGAAATACGTAATAAGCACTTATTAATACTTAACAATAAGCAAACAAGTCTGCCAGTTTGGCATGAAGAGTGTCCAGAATAAGCAAAACTGTCTACAAAACTAAAATTTCCAATGAAATTATTTCATTTTTTTTTTTACATTTTTTTTTTTACATTTTATGTATGTATTGGCTTTAAAATATATAGGCAGAGTGTTTGGCTAATACAAGAGTTAACATCTCACTTTCTCAAGTTTTCTTAAGTTGCCCATGTTTTGCTTTTTTTGACCTTGTGCTGTCTGTCTGACAGTAAGGTGCATTTCACCACCATTTACTGCATAAAAGACCAGGCAGACACTTTCAGCGGGAAAGACATGTTTTGCTCCGTTTTTGTTCATGAGGTGCCTCACCTTTTAGACGTGTCTCAGCAGACGCACCCTCTTAAACACATTCCTGAGAGGCAGCAGCGTTTGAGTAGTTTGAACATGAAAGAAAACTTTTAGAAATAAAAAAAAGCTTGTTTTAAAGCTTAGAAGTTTATAAAGACATCGCACAGAAATAAGTTTCCATAATCATTCATCATTCTTTAGTTACTTGAATGGACAGAATTACTAGAAATTGTTTTAAATCTGATTTAATTGGCTTTGCATGTATTAAGCTGGTGCATTTTTTAAATGATGCTGATGATAAATTAAATGATCCCACATTTTCTCACCAGTTTTTAATATGAAGGTCTGTTCTATGGACTCTTTTGTGAGAAAGCTCTTTGTTTTAATGCATTCTCTTACATCAAAGTTTTTCACGACACTGATTTTCTCTCTCTCTCTCTCTCTCTCTCTCTTTCTCTCTCTCTCTCTCTCTCTCTCTCTCTCTCTCTTCTCCCTCTCTCTCGCTTTGAATTCTTTTGTCAGTTTGAGGCATTGATAACTATTCTGGCCTTGGAGATCCTTTTACAAAAGACTCCCTTATATTTTGCCAAACCTTTTCAGTGCAGCAGGATATAGGCAATAATTCATAATGCTTTTAAGAGGAAGCAGCACTGTAAGTGACAGGTTTTTCCTTTTGAAAAGGACACTGTCTGGCCTATGGAGCAGGAGAGGAAGTGATTTATTTTCTGCTAAAGGGGACGAAAGGTCTATTTTAGTGCATTTGATGTGCCTCATAGAGCAGCAGTTTTTCTGGCCCGGATGCTTTTTCAAGATTTTGCTCCATATCTTTACTCACCCAAGGTCTGTAATGTCAAGACCTGGATTATAGTGACTTTATAGTGAGGTTTGTTTTAGACACTGATCTGAAACTAATAAACACAAACATACACTCAACAAAAATATAAACGCAACACCTTTGTTTCTGCTCCGATTTTTCTTGAGATGGACTTAAAGATCTA
>JBBPDC010063132.1:0-10950 GCA_037974485.1 Hemigrammopetersius urotaenia
ACACACACACACACACACACACACACACACACACACACACACACACACACACACACACACACACACATACACACTTCAAGTCTTTTCTAGGTGGCTGGCTAGCTTTTTCTGATAAGATAACAAGGACAGAGAGTGGGTCCATCCATGTCCCACATAAACCATAAATAAGTCTCTCTCACAGAGACACAGACACACAGAGACACAGAGACACAGAGACACAGAGACACAGAGACACAGACACAACTTCTACAGCTACACTCATTTTCCATGTTATTAGCACCAAACAGAGATCACAGAAATTAGTCACAATTGTTTAACACTGGTAAAGTGAATAACAAGGATTATCTTGTTACAATGACACCTGTCAAGGAGTCGGATATATTAGGCTGCAAGAGAACAATCCATTCTTGGAGTTGATGTGTTGGAAGAAGGAAAAATGGTACGATCTGAGTGTCCAGGGCTAAAGTATGATGTCTAAACAACTGGGTCAGAGCATCTCCAAACCCGTAGGTGCTGTGGGGTGTTCCCAGTGTGAAATGTTTGATACCTACCAAAATGAGCCAAGTATGGACTCGTCAAGCAGAATAATGTGCCCTGCCACATTTCAGAAAATGCTGGAAGAATATGAAGAGTTTGGGGTGTTGACTCGGCCTCCCCAGGATTAAACGTGTACGAACATCTGGGGGATTGCATAGACAAACTAGTGCAATCTAGTCCAGTCCATGGAGGTTTCACATCAAAACTAACACAACCAACATCTTAATGCAGATACAGTAGTACACCTTCAGGCCACATGCCATTTATTCATTATTGGTCAGGACCCACACAGGACCACCAGGGAGCAGGTATTATTTGGGTGGTGGATTCATTCATTCTCAGCACAGCTGTGACACCGACATGGCAGAGGCATGCTGGATTTGTGTGTGTGTGTGTGTGTGTGTGTGTAGCACAGAGTGCATCATACACAGCACTGTATGATGATACCTTAGTATCACTGCTGGACCTAGAATAGTCCACTAAACCAACAGTGCCCTGACCGACACAAACTGTACAGCATCAGATCATTTTTACATCACGGGTGGACTGACTGGTTAATATGTGATTTGAAATCGAAATTGCGACACTCAGATCCACAAACCTGTGTGACGGTGTGAGAAGGCAGAATTGCGACACACCCCTTCTAACTCCCAGAGTTATCCTTCCCGTTCAGATCCAGTGCTACCACATCGGTTAGCTTTCACTGCCAGGGCGCCAGCCCATGGGCAGTACACCTCCTAATAAAACCTTTTTTGCACCATGATTGGTCATTTTCAGGCAGTAACCAATAGTAGAGATTGTTACGATTCACGAACCCGCCCGAGTGTCTTTCTGACCTCCCTAGGCGGAGTTATAATCCAAATTCCACAAGGACCACCTGAGGAGGACCGTGTGTCCGAGCTGATTTGGTGTATTGTTACAAACCTAGTTAATTGCAGCCAATAATGTGGAAAGTAAGTGGACACAAGGTAAAACTATTTTGTACATTTTTCAAGCCTAGTCCTACTCATACACCTAATCCTAACCTCAGTAACTTCTCTTACATTTTGAGAGAAAAAAAAATAGAGATACAGAGAAAAATATTTAGTACCGCCTTGTTTCAAACATGTCTTCAAACACACACACACACACACACACACACACACACACACACATTCTATTATTGTTTAAGGGCTCTTAGTGAGCACTGAGCTGAGATGGCACCTGGAAAGAGCTATACTCACCGTCTCTCTCTTTCATCCTCTACCCTTTGTCTCTGTCTTACCCATCATAACTCATCATAACGCTATGATGGTGTGTTGTACCTTGGTGCATTAGGTGTGTGGATTGAATCGGGAACAGGCACAAACACACACAGTGTGTAGATTAACAAGGCTATGCTCACAGCAGCCGTATATTCATTAACACCTGTCACACACAACTCTGTCGCCTCAATGACCTGGACAGAACAAAACCCTGTGGAGGGATTAAGAGAAAGACGAACATGTCTCAGAATCAAGAGCCTGATAATTAAATAAAGACGTGAGTCTCCACATGCAGTGTGTGCAAACTGCTAAATTCAACAGTGACAGAACCTCATCCACACACTACTGTGGAATACACACACTAAGCTCTTCAACATTATGTCTACTAGGCACACACTGAAACACTCCCCTACACTATATATGAACATGTCTGAACACATAATACACAATCTGAGCACCAAGGATTACACACAGCATGCGAAACAATTTCACAATTTGCAACAATGTTTTCTGTGAACGAACTTAAATCAGAATTATGACAAGCAATACTGTCTACATGAGTGGGTCACAAGAGGGGTTGAACCATACATTATTTCTGAGAGAATACCATGACTTTCAGATACAGCACAGAAGGTTGTAAAAGAGAAATGAGTTCTCAAATCAATCATGCGTCCCAAGTTCATTCTCCTGATGGTATTCATGCCAATGAAAGTGAATTATTTATATTACATTCATAATGCAGACCAGCCCATGCTCATATTGCATGGTTCACCAATGTATTTTTAACACACTGCAATGCTGTCCACACTGTTCAGCATGATAAACTACAATGGTTTACTAGGTCATTCATAAGAGAACAAACCTAAACCAGTTCCGGAGTGTCTGGAACTGTAGCCTTAGGGGTCGATGCTAGACAGATCCTCTCTAATTAGAGAGAAGGCTTCGGATTCAAACAGTGCCACACACCACAGTATAGGTTTGCTGGTGTTCTCCTGACAATTAAACAAAAGTGACAATAAAAACAAAAATCAAACCTGCTGCATTTTGAGCGGTGGCATGCTAAGCTAAGCTAAGAATACCTTAGCCCAAAAGTGACTCAATCCACAGTACAGGCTCAGTTCCAGATACATGACATTAAAATTGAACATGTTTAGAAAATGAAGACTCTGAAGTTTCTCTGAAGTGTCTGAAGTTGAGTGTCAAGTTGAAAGAATTAAACATGTTCTGCAATGTGTGTAGCTGTTAGTCATCACTGCCCAATGTAGTTTTTCCCAGTTCTAATTTAACAGGGTCTGTACATCAGATGGAAAAAAGAAACCAAAGCTGGTCCCATAAGGCTGTACTTGCATGGAACAGCACAATAAAGCCCCAAGAACCATCTAACAAGGTATTAGAAAGAAAACCTACAGTAAATAAACAATGCAGATATGTGGCACAAACTCACTGTGTAACATTCAAGATCAGAACATTATAATCGAAATAATAATTTTGCTCAGTTATTCAGACAGAGCTGGTAAACAGGAAAACAAGCACAGCATCACGGAGTGGTGGTTTTTGATGTCGACGAGGCAGATACGTCTGGTTGAGTGTGTGCGCGTTCGTAATCCAATTTATGGGGTGGAGAGGATTGCAATCAAGAGAGACGTGCAGGTGCAGCTCACGTAATTTAATATTTGTCCCTCAGATTGAATTGAGCTGAGGCAATCGCAATGATCTGACGAACCCATTCAGATTTGCTGTGGGAACAGGACAGGATGGTGTGTGAGAGTATGAGTGTAAACAGGTACACACATGCACACAAAGCGACAGACCCCATTTGGAAAATTGGTTTATGAAGAGTAAACATTTTCATCCACTTATGCTCTACTTTAGAGTGAGCCTCGTTAAAAGGAGAATTCCATTGAATTCCTGCAACATCCACAGCATTTCCCCCTGCGTGTGGCTGTTCTCTGTGACTGGACTTAAAAATATATGCAGCAACAACTTTAAATCCACTGACAGGTGAAATGAATGACACTAATAATCTTGTTACAATGGCACCTGTCAGGGGGTGTGATATACTAGACAGTCCGTCATTAAAGTTGACGTGTTGGAAGGAGGAAAAAATGGATTGTAAGGATTTGCGTGACTTTGACAAAGGCTAAATTGTGACAACTGGATGAGCACATTTCCAAAACGGCAGGTCAGTGCATCGCAGATTGCTGTGCGGGGCGGTACAGCTGCAGACCGGTCAGAGTTCCCATGCTAACCCCTGTCCAGCATAATCTTTTCTTTTACATTATACGGAGGGCCAGGAGCATATCTGTTGCTTGTCTGGGGGAAACGATGTCCCAGGGTGCAGATGGAGGCTGTGTTATGTTCTTGCCAATATTCTTGGGTTCTGGTAGACATGTGGCCTCTTTCAGAAGGATAGTGCCCCCTGCCACATTGTCGAGAAACAGGACAAAGAGTTAATTTGGCCGTCAAATCCTCCAGATCTGACTCCATTTAAGCATCTGTGGGATGTCCTGGGAAACACAGTCTGATCCATGGAAGCCTCACCATGCAACTTACAGGACTTAAAGGATCTGCTGCTACCACAGCACATTCCCAGAGGGCTCGTGGAGTCAATGCCTTGACAGGTCAGAGCTGTTTTGGACTACACAATTTTATACAAGTGGTTTTAATGTAATATCTGATTGGTGTACCTTTTTTTAGGCTAAAGTCTTTCCAAAACGATGGTAAAGCAGCAGCTAGGACAAAAGCCAGCATTTACAGGTATTAAACATGCATGCATCTGCATCTTCTGGCTGCTGATCGCTGTGCTATGTCAATGCATTTGTTACAAACAAAAGGAAGACATGGAATAACATACAGAAGACAAATATGTTATGGCCAGTCATTGTGGAACACTGAAAATACCATACAGGAAAATTAGACTACTGTATGGAGGACAGGAATACAGAATGCAGGACTGGGAACATCCTATAGAAAATATGGAAAGTTTGTAATACTATATGGTAGGGGTGTAATGGTACACAGATGTCACGGTTCGGTATGTACCTCGGTTTTGGGGTCACAGTTCGGTACAGTTCAAAATACAGCAAAGTTCTAAAGAATGAGGCTTGGTTTGTTTTCATTTATTTTAAATGTATTAACCAGTAAACACACATGAAAATATAAGCAAGAGTGTATGTGTAAGTGTTACGCCAGTAGGTGGCACTATTGCACCACTCTACGACCCACGTTTCTGATTTACTTGCGCTTTTTGGTCCCTCTGTGATTCCGTATTACTTCAATCATGTCTTCTCTGTTGTACCGTGTATTCTCCGAAAGACATCATGTACCGAACCGTGACCCATGTACCGTGACGATTCGGTACGAATGCATGTAGTGTTACAGCCCTACTATATGGGGGACTGGGAACAATCTTTTAAAACAGAGAATACCCAGCAGATGACTGAATCCTCTATAGAGGAGTGGGAATACCCAACAGAAAATTAGGAAATCTTTTGGGAAACAGAAACACATCCATGCACACTTGCTCACACACTCAAATTTTGAGTATTCTGACATAAGAATCCTGAAGAAAACTGGGAAACTACAAGCAGGACTCCTAGAAAAGTCAAATATGCTACACCAACAGAAAAAGTACACTTTATAGGCACATTTTTGTTCACCAAGGCAAAAGCACCCTCAAAAGGTACAACTATGGTCTTTTAAGGTACATCCACTCTTCCAGAGGAAAGGTGCATATTTATAGACATCCTTGTACTTTAAAGCAGAAAAATAAGTGGGTACCATCCCATTCATAGTTCATCATCTTTCACACAGAAAACAGAACCGCCACAAAGCTACATGGAAACCTTCACAGCTGCAGTCGATGCAGTTCACATGAAAGCACTTTGCCTGAGAGTCATCCCTGAGTGTCTTTTAGTAAAAACAATGGCCACCTCTGAAGGGGCTTTACATAGTAAAGAGCCTCATGGAGAGAGCCCTTCTCAGTCTGACTTGTAGAAATGTTTTCCCTCGCCAGAAAAGTCACTTCACAGCATTCATCCTATCATTATCCATCTCATTAAGCAAGCAGGGGTGTTTATTACAATGTCAGAAGCTAATAAGACAGTGATTAATGACAAAAACAGTTCTCATCTTTTATTGTTTTGGGGTAGATTACAATAGAGGGATTCATGCTGAGTAAAAGTGTGTGCGTGTGTGTTAGCTAAAGCATATGGCGGGCTCTATTAAGTCTATTATGCTCGGGTCTGTTATGTGGATAAAATCTCTGCATTGTGCCTGCAGTACAACTCTTCTTCTCTCGCATGAATACTCGCACAGACACATGACTGAGCACTTTTATACCCCAAAATTAAGCACATTATAAAGCACAGCCCTAAATGTGTTTGTGGGCAAAAGGTATGTGTGTGAAGGAGAATGTAGCGAGTCTATATGTGCCTTCAATACCCCAAAACCAGCAAATCCACTCACTAAACAGTGAACAGTGGTTTGCAATGGTGCAGTGCTGCATGTCAATGTGAAACATCTATACTGTATATATTGATTAACATCAGAATTACTCAAAATGCTCCTGATTATATTATGTTGTGTGATTATACATTTAAGAGAAATTCAAAAGGCTACATTATTTTTATGATACGAGAGGTTCCCGACCTTTTTTAAATGCGAAGTCACACAGGTTTTCACAGACTTGTAGAGGAGCAGGGTTTGTTTACGATGCCTTGACACACAGGATTATCTGCTGGTCCACTAACCAGTCATCATGCTCCAACAAAGTGACTGTTGTGCGCCTCTAGTCTGGTAGGTGACAAAAAGTAAAGTGACTTCAAGGATGCTGCTGCACTGGTCGCATGAAAGCAGGAGAGGTTGTGCACCACTTTGTCCTGGATGTATTTTAGCAATGCACTGCATCCTGGGAGATCTGCTAAATTGGTAGACTTCTGGTGATTTACTGCAAAAGGTTGTTCTCTGGTCATTCTCTTCTGAACATAGGTCTTCTTTAGACAAAGTTACTGTAGACATTTAAATGAGAGAGAGATGGACAGATGGTATTAAATTATACTACAAAAAGAGTTTTTGCTCTATTTTAATGCACTTTATCTTTATGGGCTACAGAGCACTGAGCATCAATCATTTGGAGTTACAAAGTTGCTGCTATTTACTGTAGTTCATTGTCCAAAACAATGCTTCACACCCACACACACACATCGAGGTCAGGGAAGCACACGCAGCTATAAAGATGTGAGTGTATTGAAAACACACCTGCCTTCACATCTGACTGCTCCTCAGACGAGAGAACATTAGGCATCCGCTGACACATTACACAGAGGAGAGGGGGCGGGGCTTAATACCTTCATGTCTCGCTTGCTCACGCTGTGAGTGTTTAAAGTGAAGCAGTGTGAAATGCCCCGCTGCAGAATGCTAAACAATTACTGCCATTTCCTGAATGATGATGAAAGAAACACACACACTCAGACGGAGAGGTGACCTCTGGCAGAGCGCTGATAACAGTGTGTGCGGATATCTGACAGGACAGTGTTGTACAAGCAGCCCTAGGTCACTGCTGCTAGAGTGCTATTCAACAGGAGAGAGAGAGAGAGAGAGAAGGAGGGGGGAGAGACAGAGAGAGAGAGAGACAGAGAGAAAGAGGGAGAAACAGAGCAAGAGAGAGAAAGAGAAAAAAAGAAAAAAAGAAACGCAGATTTCACCTCAGTTCAGGGTATTTTGCCCCATAAACCCAATTATTAAAGGGCTACTTTTCTCAATGAGTGTATGATGCATAAAAAAAATGTGTGCACGTGTGTTCAAAAAAAGAAAAAAGGTAAATTTTGTGCCTGTATAATTCCTTTTTACTGAAGCAGCTCTCTCTCTTTCCTGCTGTCTCCCCTCCTCTCTCTCTGTCTCTCTCTCTCAGAAGGTCCACAGAGTAAGTACGAGCACTAACCTGGCACCATGGTCCATACTTCACTCTCCCACCATTGCACAGCTGAGGATCATATCCAAACAGACTTACAAACACATGCGTGTGTGTGTGTGTGTGTGTGTGTGTGTGCGTGCGTGCGTGCGTGCGTGCGTTAGTTAGCCACGCGTGGATGGTCGGCAGGACTGAAGGTGAGAAGTCATGGTGGTGTGTGTGTGTGAGAGGGAGAGGGAGAGGGAGAGGGAGAGTGAGAGTGAGAGAGAGAGTGAGAGAGAGAAACAGAGAGAGTGAATGCTAGCCTGAATTCACGAAACCACGAGTACAGCGCTCCTCAATGCGTGTGCGCGCATGTGTGTGTGTATGAATGGGTGACAGAGACAGAGAGAAAGCGCACGCCTGCAGCAAAGCTGAGGACACACACACACACACACTTCAGCATCCCTCACCCTCCCACTGCCGTCCTCCTTCCTCACTTGCCTCCTCCCTCTCTCCTTATAGAAACAGTGTATAAACAAGGACACAGAACAAATTTTCTGCTACTCCGAATCATCGCAACCGTTTTCATTCGCTCATGTGATGAGTCTCCTTGACTCAGCATGGGGTCATACACATATTACACACATTAGGATACAGAAGAATGTATAAATGATATGTATATCTTCTAAGATGTGTGTGTAAATATATGTTTAAAGATACTTGGATACATATCATTTATACATTCTTCTGTATCCTAAAGCGCTAGGGATTTGGATATAGTAGAGCTGAGGACCATTTAGAGAATTATTAATATTATGTGTATGACCCCCTGCCGAGTCAAGGAGACTAAAGTACATAAAGTACATAAAAAATACACAAATAATTATTACCATATTTAAATAAATATACACATGTATAACACAACAATATATAACTATACATACAAAATGTGTACATTTGGCTGTGGGGAAGTGCTGCCAGATCAAGCATGCCTCTGATCTCTTATGTAAATAATAGCATATTGATCAGAACCCTGCTTGCCAAACCCGAGCAGCCAACTCAATCAACTGCATAGTTTCCTGTACCTGTAACACACCCCAGCTCACACACAATCCTACTCCAGCCATATTCCAGAGAAGAAAACAAATTAACCAAAATTAACCACACAATTATCCCTGCACTTCCGCAATAAAAACAACGTCTTATTTTTTCTTGTGAAATCTTTACGACAGGTTCCAAGCAGCAGTTGTTTTCAAATGGTGTAAGTGATGCATTTCAAAAATCCATGAAATGTTGACATGATAGTGACGTCTAGAAGAGATGAAAGACTAGAGGCCTGAGTTGACAGGGAAATACTGATAAAATCTAACTTATTGATTGCTGATCTTTTCCTAAGGCAGATGCAGGACTGAGCTTTATGACAGTAACAAAGAAGCAGCAGCACACTATGCAGAACCATAATTCCAGGCAGAAAGACAGAACCTGCTTTCTTTGTTTATGGTTTCAAATGCTGCCCAAACACATTTCCATATCTACACTGGGGTTCTTTTTTGAAAAAAAAAAAAAAAAAGACCATTTTCCACTGTTTTAGCATGTGTCTCTTATACCGTCACACATCAATTAACCAGCCCTTCAGGAGTACCAGCTGCTTCATGGACCCCTAGCATCTGCAGTGTGCTCCATCATCAAATCAGAGACAAAAACACACAGTGTTCTACATGAGGATGCAGGGCATGACAAATTTTCAAATTGGACAACCACCATAACACAGCCCAGTTTCCAGCCTGAGATCATCATCAGAATCTGGTGCATCACTACAGATGTTCTGCAGGGTGCACAGTCAAGCCTGCTACCATCATGAAGATGAAAAGGAGTCAAAACTTATAGAAACCAAAATAATAAGTAGATGCAATTTTATGTGACAAAAATCAACAAACTTTTTTCCAGATGACCCCTGGTTCCATTCACCACCACTAAAGTAAAAAAAAAAAGAAATTCACACCATCCACTACAACTAACATTAATTTACATTTGAATGATGCAGAGATCATTGAAATTGTGTTTTCTTAGTGTTTTTTTGCCACAAAGAAGGCCTTTTTGTGATGCTTTTTGTGTTAAGCCGGTTTCATGGCAGTTAAATGATGGTTAAGTCCACATTAGCAGTCTTGTCTTTAGGAGCCAATACCATAAGGTGGTGCTAAACAATCTTTGAACGGTCAGTCTTGTGTTTTCAGGCGCAACTCAACAGCTGTGTAGTTTGGCAGCAGGTCTAGATCAACCTCTAGATCAACACACTGAGAAAACTGACTCCTGAACAAACAGCAGAGAACTAAAAGCGTTAAAAAAATGGAAGACGATAAAGCCATCACAACCACAAGGTGATTTGTAGGGCCAATCAAAAGCCATAGCTTTGCGGTCATTAGTGCTTCAGTCAGATGTGAAAGGCTGATAGTAGCTATTCGGTGCTGGGATTGGCCGGCTGGTCGAGCTTTGAGTGAGGAACGCCCCAGGCTGTATCTCCCCAGCCTGATCCGAGACGGAACGGGGAAAGGAACAGACACAATCGACCAAAAAGAAAAATAGGTGTGTGTGCTCCATCATTTAGGGGAAGAAGAGTAAAGGGCTGGACAACAGCTCAATATCTATCTAATACATGGTAAGACAACAGAGACAGCAATCCAAAATAATTCAATATGAAAGTCAATAATGGTGAATCATGAGTCTACGCAGGGCTCTGAGGTTAGAGTGGCTTCAGAGACAATGAATCAGCTTGTACTGATAATGAGGGGGGTTGGGCATTTATAAAAAGTACATTGTTTGTAGCTTGTTCCCAGGAAGAAACTGGCATCTCCCAAGGATCAACAGAATATTGCAAGCAATATTTATCATTTTTCCTGATCATCATAATCAGCATTTTAACTTGGCTTATTTGCTTGGAATGCATACTATTTGATAAATACACATCAACACAAAGTGAGCTAAGATATAGCAATATTATATCAGTAAAGGTGCACCCATGGCTGAATACTAAATGTCTATTTAAGAAATGTATCATGCACAACATGGGTGCAGGAACAAATATTTCACTTCCAAAACTACATAAGAAGAGGCTCAGAATCAATATGGGGCGGCTGGTGGCCTAGTGGTTAGGGCATTCGTCCTGCGACCAGAAAGTCCGAGTTCGATTCCCAAGACCACTAGCAAGGTACCGTCCCCACACACTGCTCCCCGGGCGCTGTGTTCCTGGCTGCCCCCTGCTTCACTTGGTGAATGGGT
>JBBPDC010063143.1:0-10950 GCA_037974485.1 Hemigrammopetersius urotaenia
GACTGCCCCCTGTAGTTACAGAATGGAAGTCGCTTTGGATAAAAGCGTCTGATAAATGCCGTAAATGTAAATGTAAATGATGAAGACCGTTATTGGTATGGTTGGGGGTCTGGATGAGACTGGATGAGTTGAGGGCTGGACACTTCTCATTACTGAGGCTGATTCAGGTACATTAGGGCAAACTGTGCTGTGATGGGAGAGCTACTGCATTAGAGAGCACATTATCATTCTATCCAGCGCAGAGAGATCCAGGCTTAAACTCTGCAAACTTCAGGTGCATCCCTGCACTAATCTATCCCTAAATCCAGCCTTAGCATTCAAACCCTAGCTCAGCATCTGGCACACGAAACTGACTCTAACCACTCACGTCTCCTCTGAGCTGCGTGAGTCTGTGCGTTCGTGTGGGTCTGCCTTTGCATGTGCTCTGGCTTGTTTGCCTGGAGGGGAAATTGCATCTCCTTGTGGTCGCCTTGTGAATGTTTGCATGAACTCAGCCTTTTTTTTTTTTTTTTTTAATTTGTCCAAGTGTTTAGATTTACACTTCTGCACTTCACCGGTGCTGGCATTTCCCTCTCTGTAGAGTAGCGGTCGTTATGCACACGGTGCTTGTTGCAGGCAAATATCCACACTAATAGTTCTGCCATTCTGTTATCCTCTAGATGTACACGTTAATATAATGCCTAACACGAGGCAAAGGCTGAGCGGCCAGCAAATCATGCCCTGAGGGGGAAGATTATTCAAATGTAACGGTTTGAAGTAGCAGACGTTTAGACAAATAGACTTTGATTCTTTTATAGTTGAATGAAATAAGATCATTATTAACCCCCACAACAGTTAATCAGCATAGTTTGAATTAGCCATTCTCTTTTATTAGTTTTTGACCACAAAGATCTGGACACACAGAAAGCTCTCTCTCTCTCTCTCTCTCTCTCTCTCTCTCTCTCTCTCTCTCTTTCTCTCCCTGTCTCCCTCTTTCTCACCCTCTCTCTCTCTCTCTCTCTCTCTCCCTCTTTCTCTCTCTCTCTCTCTCTCCCTCCCTCTCTCTCCCTCTCCCTCTCTCTCTCTCCCTCTTTCGCTCCCTTTCTCTCTCTCTCTCTCTCTCTCTCTCTCTCGCTCCCTCTTTCTCTCCCTCCCTCTCTCTCTCTCTCTCCCTCTCTCTCTTTCTCCCCTCTCTCTCCCTCTCTCTCTCTGGCTCCCTTTCTCTCTCCCTCACTCTCTCTTTCTCTCGCTCCCTTTCTCTTGCTCCCTCTCTCCCCCCCCCTTTCTCCCTCTCTCGCTCCCTTTCTCTTGCTCCCCCCCTTCTCTCTCTCCCTCCCTTTCTCCCTCTCTCGCTCCCTTTCTCTCTCTCTCTCTGTACCCCCTCCCTCTCCCTCCCTCTCCCTCCCTCTCTCTCTCTCTCTCTCCCTCTTTCTCTCCCTCTCTCACTCCCTCTCCCTCTCTCTCTCTCTCCCTCTTTCTCT
Source organism: Hemigrammopetersius urotaenia (assembly GCA_037974485.1). NCBI lineage: Eukaryota > Metazoa > Chordata > Actinopteri > Characiformes > Alestidae > Hemigrammopetersius > Hemigrammopetersius urotaenia. Next base: position 1,461 of record JBBPDC010063143.1, read on the forward strand.
CCCTCTCTCACTCCCTCTCCCACAAACACACACACACACACACACACACACACACATCCCACTACCACATCAGACTCACTGCTGAGTTCTGAATACCCCTCTGGCCAAATAATCTCTGCGGCTCAGTGGTCAGAAACTGACCAGTGATGAATGATACAAAGGGTGGTCAATCCTGCACCAAATGTCCAAAAGTATCCAGAGACTCACTATATACGATTTAGCTTGCCATAAACGAGAGGGGTTAAATCCAAAAAGGCCATAGAAAAGCATTGCTACACTGGAGCAGCTGCACATGATTACCATTGTCCAATAGCAAGCATTAGTTAGAGGAGTATGAAGCCCCCTAGCAACCCTCTAGCCAGTCTAGGGCTGTAGACCGGTACTGTGTTCTCTGGGCTGCTCTGGAGGGCAAAACTACGATGAGAAACCAAAACTAATTGGATCAAATCCACACAGTGTGACAAAAACAAGAACCTTGATTGAGACTTTTAGCATCAAAGGCAGAACAACTGTAGAAAAAATTTAAATAAAAGATAAAAACACACTTAACCTTGTATTTCATTCCACTGCAGATCTCTCTATGTGAATTCCCAAAGGCACAGTAGGCACTCCACCCTGACTCCTTTCCTCATAAACTCCGGCGTCAAGCTTCAGTACCTTAACACTGCAGCCAGACTTCACACGGTGGTTACACAAAAAAAAGGAAAAGAAAAGTAAGAAAACGCAGACGATGAAAATCCGTTTCGTTCAAAGTCCTCCATAGTCATCCACCCATGTTTGGGCATAAAACTGAGCGCCAGCTTTATTTTATTTGAGCGTCACATTTGTCTAACAACCCGCAGCCAGCCAAGCTCATTCTCTCTCTGGAGGCCCGCCACACACTGAAACACTGCCACTATAAAATCATACAGCAGCCATCCAAATAGCTTTTAATATTCCCCACTGTGGGGGAAGGAACCCTGGACCGTCCATGCCAGAAGTGTATTAACAAACTAATTCCCCACTTTTCACCTCGGCAGCTTCAGAGAAGACGGCCCTAACTGGAAGACTGTGTTTGTTTTTTCCTCTTTGTGCTTGAGGAAGAAGTTTTTGGGGCTTTTCAAGGCTTGCAGGCTTCAGTTTCGAGCTGTGTGAAGGGTGACATGAGGAGCTCTCCGCTGCTCATTTTCTATTCAAACTGTTTGCGATAAAAAAAGATTACCACCACACTTTCCCGGACGGCTGATGAAGCTCAAAAGACTCCCTGTCTGCTGAGGGAAAGGAGAGCAGAGCCACAAAAGTGTACAAAGATTCGAAAATCGTGGGCATAAATCATCGCCTCAAAGGGAGAAAGTGATGAGGGATGGAGAGGAGGGGATAGAGTGAGAGGGGAGCATTTGTGCAGTAACAAGAATATGTGGATACATTCACAAGACGCGTAAATGTGAAGGGTTGCCTACACACTCGAGAACTATACTACACTACAAACAAGGCAGTGCTTCACAACTCTATTCAAATCATAATCAGAAACTTTTACTGATCCTGAAGGAAATGTGATGTCTTGGCCGTTTCCCAGTAAATGTATTAATGACAAAATGATTAAGCAAAAGTGTGTGGCTGAAACTAGTGATATCAGTCATCTTGGTGAAAGACAGTCAAGTGTATTGCAATTCGACACCAAAACTGTCTTGAGCAGGTGAATGCACTAGGCTGACACGTCCCTAGACCTTAACCGTCAAATGTGCCCAACTACAATGAGAACCTTTGCTTAACACTGGTGTTGACCAAGGATGGCGTATATATACCTATATATATATATATATATATATATACCCAAAAGGTTGCTTTGATAAGGTTGCTTATGCAGTGCATAAGAGGGAGACCCTGGAACTGCAGAAGGTTAGTGAATAAGCAGCTCCCCACGATATTGCTGATGAGGACATCGTGCAGAAGAACGCACTGACATTAACTGTGTTAGCTGTCAGCACCACCCAGCTCCTCACAGATATGAGCTGAAACTGACATGCAGGGAATCTGCAGCCCAGCAGGAGAACAATGGTGCCTTAAAGCCAGGGACAGAGTCTCTGTTTCTGTACGCTGTGCTGCTTTGATGCTTCGTTTCAGTCTGAAAGTTTGCTGTGCTGCAGGTTTAAGACTGGTGGGGTAGGGGATGGGTGGGTAGGGGATGGGTGGGTAGGGGATGGGTGGGGTGGGGGTGGGGTGGGGGCCGGTTAGAGCCTCAGTAGCAGAGTCAGACTGTCTCGATCTGCCCTGCAGACTTGCAACGCACACCCAGCAACACGCACACACTACTAATGCTTGGTGACAGCCATCCCTGACCACACACAGACACACACACACACACTCACTGCTATACAGGGACACACATTCAGACATTCAACTATCAGGCTGCTAGACAGAAAAGAAATAAATAACTCCCTCCATCGCCACCTGGCAGTCTTCACACACCCAGTCACTTGTCAGATGTCTTTTCCCATGCACCCCCAAATCCATCCTCCCTCTCTTTTCACTTAGCGTCCATATTCAGCATTTTTTTTTCTGTTCTATTTTTTCCTTGTCAATCCATATAGTTTACTTTCCAGATTATATGCTTCATATAAAGAGGAGCAGCCTATTTTGAATTTGTCATGGTTGTGATGTCACAGCCATGAACACGGCCCACCAGTGCTGAGGCGATGCAGGGCGATTGTTCTTGCAGACAATCCGTAATCATAGGAGTGTGAGATGTGGAGAAAACCATTATAAACATTGTGATGTTCCTCAGCCTGGAACGAGGGCCAGTGAAAGGCAGCCAATCAGAATAGAGTCTTTTGAAACAATGTTTACATCAAAGCAAACAAGAAGATATCAAGTCAGCAACTCAGACTTGCTTTTCACTGACAGCACGAAGAAAACTGATTAAATTAGGTCCACCAGCCACAGCGGAGTGACTGAATAAAAGCTCTCATCTCCAGCCTGTTTTGTTACAGTCATGCACATTCAATGAGCGTTTTATTATAGAAAAACCTTCAGTCTGATGGGCAGAACCAGCCACAGTAGTTCACTTAGCTGTTCCATTACAGTAAATCGACTGTTCTCTCACCACCAACCAACACACACCATGTTGCAGGAAGATGCATTTTGGCCATTTGTTGAAAAGTGGAATAGAATCCCCCTCATTATCCCTTCGCTACTACAACAACTAGGTAACATATTTGTTATATAAACTGCTAACTAGCCGACTATTTCAAAAGGTTATTTGAAGTCTGTTGGGCTTGAATCTGACTCCGACATGCACCTCAGAAAACTTGACTTGACTCAGACACATACAGAGACTCAGGTTCACATTCAGAGAGCAGAGACTGAACTCAGTCACACCTCAGCTCTCAACTCTGACTCGTACTTCAGGGACTTGAAGCTAAACACTGATTCACACTCAGTGATCAGAGTCTTAACACTTCAGAGACTTCAGAGTCAACTATGATTCACACCTTAGAGTCTCAAGTACTGACTCTGACTCGTACCTCAGGGATCTGACACTCTAACTTGTGCCCCAGAAACTCAAAACTTGACTCTGACTCGCACCTCAGAAACTCAAGACTCAATTCAGACCTCAGTGACTCAAGACTTGACTCAGACTCAGTCTCAGAGACTTGAGAGGCTCGACTCATGATTCATTTTAAGTAACCAGAAATTTGACTCCGACTCACACCTCAGAGACTCAAGACTCAGCTCAGACCTCAGGTTTGACTGCTATTTGCACCTCAGTAGCATAAAGACATGACTCAGATTCCCACTCTGTGACCAGAGACTCTGCCTGCCTCACACCTGCCTGACTTTTTACTTTGACTCTTGCCCCAAAGACTCAAGACTTGACTCAGACTTGTACCTCAGGATGTAAATTTGTATCACATCCATATATTCTATATGTTGGAAACCCTGGTAACATCACAGTAACTATAAGAGTGCTCTGAAGATGTGTGTGTGTGTTTCACAAAATAACAATGAACAAACAAAGGAGTTCAGATTTGATGATTTTGATGATGCAACATAAAGATCGTGTTATGCTGGAAACTCAATGGACTGTATGACTTAAAGATGTACTTAATTTCCATATATGTATGTAAGTAAAATGTATCACATGGATTAATTCAGTTTGGTCAAACCAGAATACAAAATGTGATCATTTTCTGGAAATGAGGCAGACGTTTAAATTCGTTGCGTTGCCTTTTCCGCTGTACAAAATCAAGAGTAAACTACACCACGACGTTCTTGATCCCTGTGCCTTTAAAGCAATAGAAGAAGAAACACTGGAGAACTTGAGGGTGAATTAACAGCGGTGTGTCGCTGAGAGGATGCTTTCCAGTCTGTCTGTCTGTCTGTTAGGAGGGTGTTATCAGTAGAGAACACCCGTAAAGGTAGTCAGAGGCACCGAGGCGCAGATTTGAGCCCAGCCCAGGCCGGACGACACCGCTGTAATTGCCTCCATTGACCCGCTCAGATTTGAGCTCCCCTCTATTCAGGCCTTATCTGCGGCAGGCCCGGCTCTGAGGGGCCAACCTCCGCAGGGATCTGAAGCACGACTGCAGCCCAGATCACTATTCAAATAGCAGCCACTTAGCATAGAGAGAGGGAGTGAGATGGAGGTAGAGAGATAGAGGGAGGGACGAAGGGGGAATAATGGCACGGGCTTGTAAAGACTGAAGAGAAGGCAGGAGAAGAATGACGAATTCTTCATATTGAAGTAAAGAAAGTCAGGCACTTGATTCGTCCATGTTTTCTTCATATAGAGACTTGAGACTTGAATGTATGTTTTCTGGAAGTTCTACAGAGAGTACGCACTTCAACATTTCTGCACTATTTTCTCAGTTTGTACTCTCACACTCTCACACGTTTCTCAGTGTATGCAATTTCTTAGCTTAGCATTTCTACTACATTCTTGTTCTAAGAATAACACAATGCCCTTACCAAAAACAACAACAAGCTCTTTCTAAAAATAACACAATGACCTCTCTAAAACATCAAAGTGCCTTTAACAAAAACAACACAATGCCTTCTCTAAATATAGAGTAAATATACAGTCAAATGTTCTGCAGTTTTCAGTTTTCATGGTGCAAAAGCATATCTAACTTCATCCTGGACCTTTAATTCCCACCACTCAGGTTTTACCTTTACATTTTCTTTAAGGGTAATGTATTAAGCTGAGTTTAAAATAAGTGTTTTAGAAGCATATTTGGGAGCATATCTAGCGTTTAGACCAGTGGTCCCCAACCACCGGGCTGCGGACCGGTACCGGGCCGTGGGTCATGTGGTACCGGTCCGCGGGCTGCACAGAAAAAATAAACTGTGGATGCTACCCGTGTTCTGTTGTTGGCTCGTTGTTATGAAAATGCTGTTGATAACATTGGATTTACGTTTATTACTATATTTTAAAGATACCCCATTATTATGCGTATCATTTATTTGTATAATATACGTATATTTATCTGCCACGCCTTAAAGGCCGGGCCATGAACATAGTTTCTGATATGAAACCGGTCCGTGACGAAATAAAGGTCGGGGACCACTGGTTTAGACCATAAAATGTTCTTTTTTTGGCTTTTTTTTTTACCAAGTTACAATTCATGGGTGCTCTTGGATAGTAGTCCCGAAGAATTTATATAAAATAAACGTGCTATAATGGTTCCAGCAGCCATGGTGAGGTTTAAAATGTTCATTTTTCATTCATTCATTCATTCATTTAGGTGCTCATTAGAGTACTAGGGCAAAAAAATGTATGTCAACCCCAACAATGCTTTTTCGAAAAATAACACCCCTTTAAAAATGAATATGTCCTTTTAAAACCACACAACAAAACGTCTTTTCGAAATATAACACTATGGTTTTTTTAATTCCATAATGCCCTTTTGAAAAATAACACAATAACACAAAATCCTTGTTCTGTTTCTCGGCTCAATTTTTTCAGGTTTTTCCTTTTCTCACCTGTCATGGCTTAGCCCCCTTAAGCCTATTAATCACTGACAATAATTAGCCATAACTTAGAGATAATGTTTTTTATTAAATTTATTTTACATCCACCTCAATAGAAACTCCTAGTTTGAAGCTCCAGATTACTGTCGTTCAGAGACTGCTCTCCATTTGTTGATGCACAGTTTGGGTTACCCATCCTCTCATCCTCCATCAGAAGTCAATCTCTGACCACAGAGCTGCTCTTGGCTGGATATTTTTGGGTGGTGGGAAACTATCAGCGCTACTCACACTGCCATTTTCAGATTCACTGCTGTGCTGAGAATGGACCAACAACCCAATAATGCCTGGTCAGTTGGTGGGCCTGTGGTGGTGGGTGTCCACTGATGGATGGGGTGTGGTGGCTAATAGCGGTCTGTAATGATTAATCTATAGAAAGCGAGATCATACAGTCGGTGTTTCTGGTAAACTGGCCACTCGGTGTGTAGCTGCTCATTCAAGAAGCTCATCGCTGGTCCGTCTCTGAGCCCCTGCCTGGTAGATGGGGTCGGACGCACAGGAGCGTAGTACACACTCCTTGGGAAGAAAACAGGTCGCAGAGGTCAGAACACCTCAGAGCATGCGGAGTATAACTGACAGACTGACAGAGCCGCACTTGCTCACGGGAAGGTGGGACCGGGTCAAAAGTTCTGCGGAAGAATAGCAAGGGTTTGCGTGTGATATGAATATCAATCATTTGCCATGAGCATGGATCTGCATGTATATGAAACATTAGAGTTCACTGTTTTTGACTGAATTAAGCATTATTTTAACGATTCGATATTATTATTTTGACTATATTAAGCGTTGTTTTGACTAAATTATATGATTACTACTATATTAAGTATTAGTTGAGCTAGACTAAATTATCATTTGAACTAGACTATATGATAGATTATTATATTAGTATTATTTTGACTATCCTATATTAAGAATTATTTGTACTACACAATATTAAGCATTGTTTTGACTCTTTTATATAAAATATTAATTGAACAATATAGCGTAAGTATTGTTCTGACTGTACTATATTAAGTATTACTTTAACTGTACTATATTATGTATTTTTTGGACCATACCGTATTAAGCACTATCAACATATTAACATGATAATGAACTGCATTCAAACTGACATTACAGCTTTTTAAGCATATTTTGTGGAATTCTTTGGCCTTTGAAAGTATATCTGCACTTTCTAAAGTATTTCATTGCTTGTTTTGATGAGGCATGAGTGGAAATAAAGCATGTAAAGCTTTGGTTTCCATGTTAACACATATTTTTGTAACAGTGTGAATGCATTTTTCTAGCTTGACTCCATGGTAGAACAGGCTGAAGCCCAGCTGCTCATGTGCCAAAATCACATAAAACAGTAATTTTCTTACATTTTGAAGTAAAAAAGTTTGAAAATGTGCTGTTTATGTCCCAGTACACACAGTTCAAATATGGAAACGGAGCAAAAACATCATGTTTTGCATTCATCTTTTTTTGTGATACCTACATCTGTCTGCAGCAAATCGGCCTATTTACAGAGTGTTTCAGCCTGGACTGCAGTTTGAGTGAGAAACAATAGAGGCCAGTCTATCAGAACGCAGCTCATTTACATATATATTATAGGCACCAAAACAAAAACAGCCCGTTTAATTCTATTAAAAATGAATCATGACTAATACATAAACCAAACAAACATCAGAAGAAGGCCATATAATTTTAATTTGAAATACTTCCTGATGAAGCTTACATTGTCCAATCATATAATTGTAAAAGAATGTCCTGCTTTGTTATTTATAAAAAATCTCACTTCTGGCTTAATTTAGAGTAAATTATTCCATTATTAACAATTGATTATTCGATAATTCTAAAACATTTAGGTTCTACATGTATGTTTTATGCTCATCCTCCACTTGTACAGCAGAAACAAGTACAGAAAATGCCTGAATACACCAAGTCACCTCCACCTTATATCTCTATTACAGGATAAGTGGTGTTGTGTCCATCACCTGAAGATCATTGACTGATGCTGCCCTGCAGAGAAACGTAAGGAAGGGTGTTCAACTACAGGCCTCTCTGGTGAAAAACACAGGGTTCAGTTACCATGTTACCTGAGCAGCTGCCAAATTGCTTAGCAACAGGGGGTGATGGGGAGGGCTATCATGTTTTTCTCATTTTACCCTCCATTGAAGACACAGCCATGACCAGACCACCTTCACACCCAAGGGGAGCACACAACAGGGCTGGGATTCAAACCCAAGCCCAACCCCCCGCCCCCCCTTTACCCTTAGAACACGAGTGAAGCAAATGATAAACTCATTATACAACAAAATACCTCCTTATATGGAAGTTCCCCCAATTCCTGTTGAGGCCTGAGGTGTGGACATCATGTTGAGTTTTTTTTTTTTTTTGTTGTTGTTCCCATGTCATGTGATTTTAAAAACATGTAATAATAATAACCACTGCTAAGGTTTTAGAAAAGATGTCATTTACAAATGTTCCAGAGCAAAAACGAACATTTTGTTCTGCCTTAGGAAACAAATGTAAAAAACACAAGAACTGGAAGAACTTTCAGGATAGTCTCCGCCCTCAAGTGGGTGTGGAAAACCCGCAGAGGGAGGGGCTCCGGAGAGCAGCTGAGAGAAAGAGCAGCAATCGGTGAATGTGTAGGATAACAAACCCCGGTTCTAGACTCATTTACACCATTTATATTTACTGAAATCAGATTTTACTAATATGCTCTGTGTAAAGGGTAAAGGGTCACAGTCATGATGTCATTTTTCTCACTCAGAGTCTGCTGGAGACATTTGTAATACCTATGCATGACGTACCTAAATTAATCCAATAATCTGATAGTTAGAGTGTATAATAATTTTTAAATAATGCGATTTCGTTCTTCTATCATTTATTTATGCCCAGACTCAGGGCTACATTATATAACTTGCGATGTAGTTAATGATGCAATTATAGAAATAATATAGCCATACATCAGCGACGACGAAACCTCTAAGGGTTAGCACAGTGCAGCAGCGTTGTGTAGGAAAGGAGCTGGATCCAGAAACAATAACTCCTAATTAGCAGAAACAACAGCCATACAAAGAACGGCACACATGGTGCGACAACAGCAGGCGGAGAGATGAGTGTGGAAACTCAGCGGGGGTTTACTGTATCAAATACAGAACATCAGACATAATCTGCTTATGGTATGTCGGCAGAGTGAGAGAAATCAGCGCTCAGTGTTAAACACAGAAAGAGACAACAGAGATCCAACTACTGTCTCTCTCATTCTCCGATTCTCTGGTCTACTCCTGTTAAATTCTCTCTCTCTCTCTCTCTCCCTCTCTCTCTCTCTCTCTCCCTCTCTCTCTCTCTCTCTCTCTCTCCCTCTCTCTCCCTCTCTCTCCCTCTCTCTCTCTCTCCCTCTCTCTCTCTCTCTCTCCCTCTCTCTCCCTCTCTCTCTCTCTCTCTCCCTCTCTCTCTCTCTCTCTCCCTCTCTCTCTCTCCCTCTCTCTCCCTC
>JBBPDC010063154.1:0-10949 GCA_037974485.1 Hemigrammopetersius urotaenia
AACACAGGACAGAAACAAACAGAACAGGGGATAAAAACTGAAAAACAGTGGCCACTAGCGGCCACCAGCCGTGACAAATATCAATTTTAAGTTAACAAAAATATATTATTTGTCTCAAAACTGAAGCAGACTTTTGTAGGGGGATTTTTGTACACACAGCTTATTATTTAGTCAATCTTATTTTATTAACTGCAAATGAAATCACTGTTGAATAAACACATGTTAATTATTCTTATTACCACACTGGTGAATACTAAAGAATTTATTTTTGACATCTTTAGTCTGTCAGGCTATCAGGAGAAAGGTGTTCAAATCACTGATTAAACCCACAGGAATGATAAATTATGAATGTTGACCTTTATGAACATAATTTTTGTGCAAGTGTTGGGTTAACTGACCAAGTTCTTAGCTTAATGAAGACCTGTGACAAAACGAACAAAATCAAGGGAAAAGAGACATTTGCTCCAGCACATTTCTATCCAGACTTTTTCTGGTTCTTTAAACAAAAACAACTGAATTCCTTATCTTTTCATTTCTGAGGTTGTATCTCACACTAACAAAGCGAAACATTTACCTGCAAAGTTTTTTTTTTACGTTTCATTGTGTTTCATGTTGAAAATAATGCTTTAAACAGTGTAAAACTTGACAATGGCTCAGAATGCAGAGCTTTGTTTTCCTCCTATGTGAATCAGACATGTTTGATTGGAGTTTTGGCGGAACCTTGACCTGATGGGACTTTCGCAGACCAAGATTTAAAAGTGACATGTTGTCCATGAAATCTAAAACACCTGCTCGGAAGCAGCTACAGTTCACATCCAGCACCCATGTCGTCACGCTCTGCATGTGTCCCAATGCATTTCTCTTCATATCTAGGCCAGACCATGCTGTCATGATGTGATGTCACCTTTTTCATCTTTATTTCAGCACTTGGCCACAGATGACAAGCTCCCATCTGAAGAATTCAATACAATTAGCATCACGCTAGCTGGCGTGTCTTGGCTCTGGGAAGTTGAAGTGATCCTAATGAGCATGAAGCAGGCAGGCAGCGTCAATGCAGGAGGAGACAGTAGCAGGAGAGCAAGGCCGGGCTCAAGCTGAGAGATAAGTCGAAACAAATGGTGTGGACAGTGCACACAGAACAAGTAAGAGTAAGACATAATGAGAAAAAGTCAAGGAAATATGTAAAACAACACAGAACTAATGACAGATAGAAAGGGATAATATTAATGAGAGGATCTCATTCTGTATCTTGAGATTAGTTTAGTTGTGTGCTGTGAGTTACAGAACCAGCTGGGCCCACCTGTCCAGGCCCTCAAATTTCCAAGTCTGGGCATCTGAGCAGTTATAAGCATTTATCTCTACATTCACTTCTTGACTTGCTCACCAGGGGTCTGAGCCAAAGTCACTTTAAAAACTGGGTTCAGAAAGGAAACAAAAATCTGTCAGTTCACTTCCAGCAGAACTGAAATTTCCATTCATGTTCTAGCATCAAAAAAGTTCTTTTACCACTTCAACCAAAATGAAAAATCAGTCTTTTTGCATAGAATGCGCATAGGCCTAGTATAATAAAAAACTATGTTTGAGGTGCCTCTGTTCTAAACTATATTACAATTAAATCATTTTAATCACTTTTAACCAGCATTGTGAATAGCAAAAGTGACACTAAACCGCACAAAGCACTAAACATTGCATTAGCTGAACTTTTTCACAGCAACAGCCAGTGCAGTTCTCTGTTTCGTATTCAGGTGTCATTGTGCCTGGTCTAAAGTAGGCCTTCACAGAACTGTATGTAAATATGTTCTCACACAGCCTTTGAACACTTCAAAAGCTCTTGGCCTTGCACATTTGATTTAAATAGGACCAAGAGGTCATGGATTCAAATCCTACCTTCAGCACACCACCACTGGGTTAACCCCAAGTCGCTCCAGGGAGACTGTCCCCTGTAGTTAGGGAACGGAAGTCGCTTTGGATAAAAGCGAAATGCTGTAAATCTAGGGCACTACAGTGTTTGGAATGACCAAAGAATAGGTTTCATTCCAGGGAAAATGTTCCTGGACAGGGATTAAGCTGCAATTGCTAAGGGTTCGATAGAGAGCTAATCACATGGGCGACTGGTTATCAAGTTCTACCATGTTAGAGATGGATACTGGGGTGACTGGGCATGCTGGAATCGCTGTAGAGTCAGGCTGCAGTAGGTGTGGGTGGTCTCTGCCAGACAGTCTCCACAACACACTCTCAGTCCTGAGGGAGGCTGAGGTACACCAGAAGCCCTGACTAAGGGAGTTTTTCTTTCTGCCCTTTCTCTCTTTCTTTCTGGCATACAGGCTAAGGTTTTGGTTCAGTCTTTGAGTCCTTGGCTGGGTAGGGTATTGGTCAGTGGGATCTGGACAGACTTTAGTGTCTTCCCGCCCTTACCCCCCTCACACATCCCACCCGCAGCAGCATACTATATGATGCAGCGCGGGAACTGATGGAGAGATGGAGACGTTGCTCTTTCCTGTGGAAAAGGCCTGCAGAGCTGACCTGAAAGGGCCTTTCATGCAACACAGCGGAAGCCGGGCACACAGCCTAGGAGGCCAGTGTCATTTGTCCTGCATCCAGCCTGGCTTCACCATTCATTTCACGATAAGCTCTTCTTGTTCTGTTTCTTGTGTCCAACTATGCAATGGTTTCCTGGACATGGATTAAGCCTAGTCCTTTCCTTTAAATAGAGAAGAACCATTCAGAATGGTGTGTAGTCCAAAGGTTTATACACTTGCCCATTCAAAGTTCAAGCTGCATTAACAGCCTCCACTTTTCTGAGAAGAGTTTGTACTACCAGCTGAATTTCCAATTGTGATTAACACTAGTCTTAGACTGACCTGCAGTATCAATTATTAATTCTTTCTTTTAGTCTAGGGTTGGGAATCAGCAAAAAAGGCATTACTTAGGCTAGTCACTGATGTTGGATGATTAGTTCTGGATCACAAACATCAGTCCAACTCGTCCCAGAGGTGCTGGATGTAACCAGAAAGGTACTTGATGGAACACAGCTCCACTGTTTCACAGCCTCCAGTGTTTTTCTGTGGAGATTATCCAAGCTGTAGATATGCATTAAATGCCCATGTCAGCAGTGGATGCATCTTAAATGAACAGAAATCATTCACTGGAAGGGCTAAATGGATACTAATGGATTCCACTGGTCTAACACAGTAATGGAACCATGTCTAATCCAACAAACGTGTCATCAAACATCAGCATTTCTCATCAAACACCAACATCAGCATATACATACATATGTTAATGGAACAAGTGAACCCTTGAGTCTTGATCTTGAAAAAATGCTGGTCCTTTGTTCATAAAAAACTCTTCCTTTCTCCAGTAAAGCAAGCGAGCCCTGCTCCTCCTGTGAGGAAGACAAAGAGTTATTCTAATTAGAGCTGTGTACACAACACAAAGGTGCCAACCACCTCACTGAAAGCTCCCCACCAACCCCCATGGAGCGTCATGAGACTGGACCCATCACATTTGCGTGCTCTTTCTGCTCTGTTGCTCAGACAGACATGAAAGAGAATAATTACAGCTCGGCTGTAGCACGAGCCTCAACAAGGCCAAAGTTTGGTCCAGCAATATGTTAGAAACGTGACCATCATGAGAGAGGTACTTTTTGCACAGTGTGAGGCATTTCATACACTTTCATCTCTCTCTGCTGTCTGTCTTGTTTTCTATCATGGTCTTCCTCCTTCCTTAAATTCTCTTTTTTACTGCAAACTGATCTCTCCTTTTTTCCCAACACCACATGCTGTCTTCTCCTCCTCTTCCTGCTCTATTTCTTCTCTCACCTCTCACCTCTTTTACTAGCTCATCTACTTTCTCTACTCTTTCCATTATTACTCCTGGGTTTTTTTTCTTCACATTTCATCCTTTCGCTATCTCGTTTCTCTCTTTTCTTTTCTTTTCTTTTCTTTTCTTCTCCTTTTAATTATGCTTTTATTTGTTGCATCTTTTTTTAGCCAGCCTCCCTGGTAAGGGTATATCCACATCTTTTGGTTGGTGTCTAGAGGTACCAGCCTAAACCCACAATGTAACTGTTATGTCATTGAATATGTTTAGTTCTAAAGAAGTAAATGTAACTAAGCATAAAACAACCTAAAATAATGTGTCAGGTGGAAAGAACTCTCAGTAATGAGCTCTGTACAGGACTCCAGGAGAACCTCATAGCAACTATCAGCAACAGAACTGAAGTTTGTTCAGTGCTGTTCTGCTCTCTTTGGAATCCTTATGGTCTAAATAAAATGCCAGTGCTCCAAACTGAGCAACAGTAAAGCAGACCAGTATAAATAATGTATACATAATCATGTTACAGCACTAAAATTATAAAGAAACATGCAATACTGTACTTAAGTGCAAATAATGGTGTAACTGTAAATAATAAACATCCACTTCTGATGAAGTGGGGGGTCATTTGAGGGAGGAATTTCAACCGCAAGGTGAGCATGGCTCTGATGGCCTGGTGCCATGGTCCACTCTAACGCTGGCCAGCCTGAAATTCTCAGACAGTTAATTAAAGTGGAAGAGGTGTATGTGAGTGTATGTGTGTGTGTGTGTGTGTGTGTCTGTGTGTGTTTGTATTTGTATGTCAGTACAATATGAGTAAAATTACAGTTGGAAATGTTTGTAATGAAGGTGAAACATACGCTTCCATTACTTTTAGCTATTATTTTTGTATTTTATTTATCATCCAGCTGCCCTTTTATTTAGCCTCATAGTCCCACTGAAAAGAATCAAACGTCTGACACAAAGCTTATCTTGACTAATGTGTTACATTTTGGTTGGGGAGATACTTTTTACCAAGCTACTAATGTAAGATGATTGTAAACTACATATGATAAACCTAAATGTTTTCTGTTTGGATCAAGTAGCAACCCTGACATTTCATGGCTGAATGGTGTGTAGACCTCACTTGTTAAACCAAAATGTACTTTTAATTAAAAAACTGTCATGTTTTTTTTTTTTTTGGTCCTTTTTTTGGTCATTTCCATTCATTCTATTATGTTTTTTTTCCATAGCCAGCGTTCTATATTCACGTGTTTTGTGTTGACATTTATTTCTTTATGTTTTATGGTGGTGCACCTTACATACAATATAGGACAAACGCGATATATGACCATCTATCCCATGGAAACGAGAGGCATTCAGCTGCCGAGTTTCACTGTTTGGCACCAGAAACAGATTCTTTATTATCTGCCATGTACAGAGTTACATTAAAGGGCAAGAGCAGCACTGAATATATCCATGTTGAAGCAGAAGCTGAAATGAATGCGCAGTCAAGCAGACGTTTTGTATTAGGGAGGTCTAGAAGACATTAAGGTCAGGAATATTTGTTTCCATAATGTAATATGTATGAATACGAGTATAGCATCATCATACCATAATCACTGTGATCATACATCACATGGCAGATGACTAAAAAAACATTCACGTTAGCGTGCCTAGTTATGACATTTCTTCATGCACCACATTTTCTGCTTATCCTGCAACTGCAACTGAGCTGCTTATCCTATCTATGGTCCGCGGGGGGTGCTGGAGCTTATCCCAGAGAAATACCCTGGACAGGTCGCCAGTCCATCACATTTACTTTATTTGACCTATAACAGAATAGTCGAATATGCCAAACTTATAAATGGTAATATGTTATTAGTGTAAGGGATTGTTAAGCTAGTGATGATCCTTCTGAGAGTTTTATTTACTTCACTTTGATTCTATCTCCACAAAAGGTTCACAGTATTATTCTACCCTGATTTCTTATGAAAAATTCCACTCAGATGTGCTGACAGGCTTAATACACACGGACCCCATAGGATCTGTCGACACATTTGTTGACTTTGCTTTGCCCCTTGGACAGCATGCACACTTGCACAACGGTAGCATTTTTTAATGTGTTAGAGTTGCCAGTCATTCCTCAGCTGCAGACATCCTGAACTTCAGGCCAGTCTGTGAACTGAACAGTGGACAAATCCTGCACATCACTGAACAGACGAACAGACAAATGAAGGTCAGACAAGTCAGTTTAATGTCTCTATTTTTATGTTTGTCTTTGAGATGTTGTTGTTGCATCAAGGTAAAACATTTAAATTATTCCAGAAAGGCATTTGCTTCGCTCTGTTTGTCTCCATGCTGTTAACGAATGAGAATGGAAACGAAGAGAATGGAACCTTTTGATTTTAGAATCAGAATCAGACATTTTTACTGATCCTGGAGGTAATTGTTTATGCTATGGTTGCACAGTCACACAGAGACACCAGAACAATATAAAATAATGTCTAAATAAATCCAATGAAACAATCTGTAGAAAATCCTCAATATGATATACGCTATGCTAGGTATAAATACTATATATAAATAAATTCACTGTTAAGTGGATTCTTTATGATGCAAATGGTAGTTAGGGGTAAGTTTTTGTGTGTAGTAGGGATAAGAAGTACACAAGTAGTAGTATAGAAGTATAAAGTAATAATTCATTTTGGAGTCCTGTATAGACTAGATATGAATGGCTTGTTAATAGGGTTGTAAAATGAATTAGTAAATTTTGAAGCACATATCTGAACGTGATGATTGCACCACATCCATTTCGGAACATTCAAACTGATATTATTAATATTAATTTCAAGTAATATTTGTGTACAATAAAACTGCTTAGCTATTTCTAAACCATACCTTTACTAAGGAACCTTCACTGGCTCCCCATGGCTGTTCGCGTTAAGTTCAAGTCCTTAACACTTGCTTCAAGGCCAAGAATGGACTTGCACCCCCCATTAATAACAGCATTGATCAACCAATGAGTCTCTTCTCGTCCTCTCAGGGCTTCAAGCAAAGCTCATCTCGAGCCTCCGAAGAGGGAGACATGCGTCAAGACTCTTCCCAGTCTTGGCCCCCCAGTGGATTAATGAACCCCCTCTTCCGATCAGATCTGCGGAGTCCCACCTCTTCAAGGAGCACCTTGGCGACTAACTATGTCTCTCATTGCTTACTTTTAGTAATGCTTACTTATTACTAAAAAATTAATTAAAGAAACCTTCCTTACTCTTGCCTTAACTGAGTTCTCTATGACTTGTGTTCAGGTATTGTTTAGCAGCTGCTGGTTAGGTATTACTTGACAGATGTTTTATAGGTGCACCGAACGTACAGTATTTTGGTTGAATAGTGAACATGGATTTAAGCTGCTTTACAGGTTTAAGAAACAGTTGTGGACTACTCGAGCACTGATGTACGTCGCTCTAGATAAGACAGTCAGCTAAATGCCGTATTTGTGCACTTTTTTATGATTCTTGATAATCAAATCAAGACATGTTGAGATGTTTACAGCCAACTTCAAAAAGAGGCATGATCACACCCAATTATTCCATTATGACAGACAAACCAAAACTGCTAATAGTATAAAATAACTTCACATATCCTTACAACAAACGACAGCAAATAATTATTGTATGTGAACAGTGATTGCATAAGATTGCATTTAATATACAGCAGTAATGCCATGTGAGGACTCACATGACATTACTTAATTCACATGGCACTTAATTCGATACCCTTACATTGGCCTGCCACCCAATGATGTCTAGGAACTGCAATCCTGTGGTCAGAAACTGGCCTATGATAAATGACATAGAAGGCTATCAAATAGCACATTAAATGGGTTGGAGTTTGAAACAGTAAACAGTAACATTGTTGTAATAGTGCGAGGCTTAAATGCATCAGACCACTAATAGAGCTGCCCAGAGACAGCTTTGGCCTTTCAAATGGAACCATATGGATATGGACCTTTTCTACACAGTAGAGTATAATATATATGGCCTCTGACCAGCTGCTCCAGAGAGAGGCGGGTAGGATTTGCAGAGGCCCTGAGCTGCCTAAATGAAGTTTGCCGATGGTAAATCTAGCAGTAGCTGAGAGAGATATGGGGAGGGGGGTTTGTTGGAACTGACCCAGACTTAGAGACAATCCCGCCAGGCACCCTGAGAGCAGCATATGCCCTTATCTTTTGTTCCACTCAGCAAACAGAGCTGAGGTCGTTTCCAACATTGGCGGTAATCTGTGAGAATTGGAAACAGAAACTCCTGTATTTGATGACGGGTGACAGGTGGAGTAATCTGAACAAACATATTAACATATATACAATTTTTCTCTGAATGAAACGAACCACTGCTGTTTAGGATTATTTTATGATTCTGTGAATCACGTGAGAGTGGGCTAAACATCAAGTACCACTTAGTACAGTGCAAGTGCAAGTGTACAAATTCACATTTTTAAGTACGCTTTTAAAAAGATACATTATGAAATTGTTCTTGGTTTGGATTGTTTTAGGTTCCAAACGTCTGTATATTTAAATGGTAATGATATTTGGATGTTCTTTAAAATGCTTTACACTTGTCTCAATCTCAATTACATTGCACTTATTTAAAGTGCCATCCCCAACTGCAGTCTAGATTACTTTGCCAGTGTGTTTTCACACCATGATATATGATGAAATTGGTCTCAGTCTCACTACATTACATGCCAGGATTACAGCAAAGGAAGCATTTCTGTCCTGCTTCCTCCCAATGCTCTAAAGTACGAGTTTACGATGAAGCCTTAATACCTTCTCCTCCATAGCAGTTGCATGTAAGCCTAAAATACATCTCTCCACATTGACCATGGCCAGTATGGAAAAACCCCTACAACATTGATAGTGACCATCAAACTGTCTACTGTCCTCGTCAAACAGTGGCTGATTCACTGGCGACTCTAGAGGAGCATATTGCATATAAAGAGGAGTATGAATAGACAGTCGTATGAAGGGAGGTCAGTGGTGGTGTAAAATATGGACTTTTGCTGTATTGGAAATGCATCGTTTATTGCTTTCTCCCATCATGCAGAGGTCATGCGCAGTACTTGGCCAGGTGTATCTGTATGAGTATTTCCCCTGTTCCATTTCAAGTATTTTACTCCAAAAGATTCCCAAAAACAAAAGAATTATAGCAATTACAGCAAGACGCTGTCATTTCAGTGCAGACTGGTGCAGGATGTATAAAGTTTTACTGCAGGACTCTGAATGGCTACATATCAGAAGGAGTGATCAGAGGGAATTGTAACACATTTTAATTTTAGAATAAGGGAAGAGCTGAAGACCTTCTTTGGACCTAATACTTTTATACTTGAGAGTAGGAAGAGGGAGATGCAGGAGGTGCAGGAGGAAAAGGGAGGTGTGGGAAGTGCAGGAGGAAGAGGCATGATATAGGCGGTGAGGGAGATGTGGGATGAAGAAAGAGGTGTGGAGAGTGCAGGAGAAAGAGTGGTGCTTCAGGTAGAGAGAGGAAGAGGCAGGTGAGGGAGATATAGGAGGAGGGAGGAGAATGGAAGGAGGTGCGGAAGGTGTGGGAAGAGGGAGGAGGGAGGGAGGTGCGGGAGGGCGGGGGTCCTGCACTCGGACTGAGCGGCGCGTGAACATGGCATTAGAGCGCGCGGCGTTGGAGAGAGAGGGGCTGCGGAAACATGCGCGCAGACTTGGAGATTACGTTCTCCTCCACCGCGCGCTGCAGGCCCACCTGTTTCTTTTTTACTGGAGGATGGATTCAGCAGCTCGAGACGATTGTGGAGTCAGTGCTGGGAGAATAAACATGTCCTGAAGAAGAGGAGAGGAGAGGAGCTTCACTCACTGTTATCATAGGAGCGCGAGGAACTTTCAGCGCACGAGGAGCTGGAAAGTTTATTCAGCACTCCGCAGTGGACATGGCTTACATGCACTGTGTGGCAAACAGGAGGATTTGCAGACCAGACCTGATAGCACTGGCTTTTATTTTCAGTCTGGGATGCCGCGAGGTGAGCAATTTGTTCATAACACACACACACACACACACACACACACACAAATGCTTATGCATCTACACACATACTTATGCATCTTTTATTTTCAACTCGTAGAGCACACAGTCCAGCCCTCCAGCCCACGGAGCTGACAGTGCTGGGTCCACACTGCTTGAGTCCCTCCACGTATCTTCCAGCTCAGGTACCGGCACATCCAGCCTCCAACCATTTCACTTCTCCTGGACCATCGCGGCTGGCCTGTGCACTCTAATGTTCAAATTTGTAAAGAAATTGATTACCAGGTTTGCACACAGTGTTCATTGTACCAGGTTTGCACATAGCGCTAAACTCCTTGATGGGGGGACCTGAGCTCGGAGAAAAGATCTCTCACAGTGAGTGAGATGACCAGCAGGGAGCGCTACAGAACAGCCCAGCTGTGCAGGTGTGAGAAAAGTGACAGACTTATGTGTACAGCACAGTGCGAGAGTTAGGCAGAGCAGCCTAAACACAGTAACGTGTGTTCTCCCTTTGGTCTAAAATTCCAAAGTCAGAGGTGTGAGTAACAACAAAACAGACTGAGTCACTAGTACAGAGTGAATTTAAACCAAGAAGAAATTAATTGTTTCTTTACAGGCATAATGAACTGTTGTCATGTGGAAAGATAAGATTGTACTAAGTTTTAATAGAAGCACTGTTTAGGTCATTGTTTAATGAGCATCTAATTAATGTGTATTTGTTCTTTCTCTCTCTGTTTTCTCTCTCTCACGCACACACACACACACACACACACACACACACACACACAGCACACACAAACAAACACACACACACACTGCCTGTAGATTGGCATGCACACAAGGGTGAACAAAGACAGACACTTCAATAAGCTCTCCATCAAAGGCTGTAAATGGCTGTGTAGTGCCTCACAGTACTGGACTTAGGGACTGTATGGTACAGGTATGTGATCAAGACAGAGACAAAGAGAGAAAGAGAGAGAGACAGAGAAAGACACAGAGAGAGAGAGAGGCTGGGAGGGAGGGAGGGAAAGTTTGTTTTTATGTGTGTGTGTGTGTGTGTGTGTGTGTGTGTGTGTGTGTGTGTGTGTGTGTGTGTGTGTGTGTGTGTGT